>JAVJIF010009099.1:0-177707 GCA_038442645.1 Agave tequilana | reverse complement strand
AATTAGAATATTAGATTAAGAATAGATCGTGCGAGGAATCAGTTCTAATCCGCGGTAGCAGGGCTATGCGGGTCGTGATCCTCAAGGAGGGCTGCGATAGAAGCGTTAAGCAAGTTTCTCTAAAATTTATCTTTTTAGTTAATTTGTTAGTCACGATGGTATTTACAAAGAAAAGTGGTATTTACAATGAGTTGTGGGAAAGAATATGGAGAGGTGGGGATTTGATCTACAAAAAAGAAAAGAAAAGAAAAGAATAGAAAACTAACCTTGGTTGGAGAAAATATGCGAAACCTAACACTTTCTACCTTATTCGGAGGCGTTGAACGTATAAACCTTGGGATCGAACTCAGTCCGTTGTCGCATTAGGTCATCAAGCCTTGGGCAAGCATGAGTTGATACGCCTCGAGGAGGAGAACATCGCCATGGAATATCGTTGGAACCTACTAATCTTCGGTATACTTGTGGTTCGGTAAACGCTCGCGTGCTCGTCAAAGATCAACAAAAAGAAACACAGTAGAAAAGAAAGAGAAAACAAAGAAAAGCAACGACATAAGAACAAAATAAAAATTACCTTTTTATTGATTACAATGGAAGAGAAGAGAATCATCTGTCGGTGTCACCCTCAACAAAGCCATCTCCCTCACTTACATAAAAATTACAAAAAGAAAAGAAAACCTAGAAGAAACCCTAAAAATCTGAACTTTGGCCCTTTGCTGGACGCTGGACACCCTTTGCGTTGCACTGCAGGTGATTATTATAGGTGCAGAAGGCTACAGAGTCCCGGATAAACATCACCACGAAATCTGGGATTCTAACTCATCTGAATTGCCGCGGATTCCTGGGATTTGCCGCGGATCCGCGGCACTTTGGTGACATCTGGCCACGCGCTTTGGCGCGTGGCCTCTCCTGGTCCGTCCCTGTGGGCTTCTGCTTCTGGAAGTTTGATCCTGGCCTTTTAATCTGGATTTTCGAGATAACTTGGTAATCAAGTTACTCTTAATCCAGATTTCTTCAAATTTTCTTCCCACGAATTTTTCTTATCTTGGCCTTTTATCCTCATCCTGCATGTGTTGTGTTTAGGGTAGATAGAGTCTATCCTTCCCTAATCTCTGATATTTGCAACTTTTAAACCTTGTATTTGCATTTTGACTCTTTGTATTTGCGCTTTTTCACCTGGGCTTCAAACATGGGCTTGTGTCTGGGCTTTTGGGCTCTTAGGCTTTATTTATTGCTAAAATAACAATTCGAGGCCTGCACACAATAAATTACTAATTATTAATAAATGTGCAGAATTAAATGAATAAATATGAAAATGTGATGGTAAATATGATGATAAAAATGCACTTTTGACTACAATCACACCCCCACACTTATCTTTTTGCTCGTCCTCGAGTAAAAAAAAAAGAAAAAGAAAAAAGAAAGAAAAGTTAATCTAACCTAACTCACTTCGTAGGAATCACGGTTGCACTTAGCACGTGCAACAAGCCGTTAAACCTCTAGGTTACCCTAGAGGACGAGTGTTGTCTCGTGAGGGTTTTCAGCGGATTACACCCACAAAATCCATAAAAAGGAAAATATTTGAATTATTATTGAAGAGACTAAGTAGTCTATAAGTTTTAGGATTATCATTTTTATTCATTCTTCAAACCTAGTCTTTATAAAGTCAATTGTTTTCCATTTAGGTAAGGATTAAATTGAATTTCTAATATAGTCTTTTTCGTTACCAAAAGTCATACGCACCCTTGTGAATCTAGGAATTCTTAACTTGGACTCTCATGCCTCTTATATTTTTTATAACATCATCTAATTTTCTTTCGTGTAAGTATCAAGGCTTCTTGAGGCCTCATACCTAACTAATTGACTATTAGATGTGTTATATATATTTTTTTTTTTTTTGCATGTATAGCTCATCTAATTTTCTTTCGTATAAGTATCAAGGCTTCTTGAGGCCCTCATACCTAACTATTGATTATTAGATGTGTTAATACATATATTATATTTCTTAGTTTTCTTAGGCTTTCTAATCCACCCATGTAGCGAACTTAAAGTCGATGACTCCCAAACCGGTTGGCTTTAGGGCACCAGGTGAGAAAACACCCGCGGACTCAAATTCGAGTGAACTAGGCCCCAAAACTAAGGACTTTATTTTATTTACTCACCTTTAGGCATGAATACTTATGCTTCTTGAGGCACATGTATCAGCTTAATTGGTGATTTTTTTTTTCTTTCTTTTTTTTCTTTTTTTTTATGAGGCACAAGGTCTTTGTCTTAGAATCCTAGATATGCATTTGGTATGCACATTTCATTAAGGTAAAAATCAAGACTAATTATTTATTCAATTTCTCCTCCTATACCTAAAATTTAAACAATTTATTTATTTTGACCAAGTTTTTAGAAATCCTAATCATGATTTTCCTAATCCTTAAAACTAACTTAGATTTCTTTCAAAAAATAAGTCAAAATATTTCCTTTTTATAACATTTTTTTTTAAATTTTTTTTTCAGAGATTTTTTTTTTAGCAATTTTTTTGTTAGTTTCTACCTATGTTAGTATGTTAGTAAAGCCCACCCCCACACTTATCTCATGCATTGTCCTCAATGTATGAAATGAATGCATATATGCATGAAAAAGAATAAGGGAAGGCGGAAAATTACCTTAGGGGGTGGTTCCGGTGGTGGTCTAATTGGTCCACGAAATGCGGCCCAATCAAGATAACAGATAATTTGGTGGAACCCACCAGAAACTTTCCTTACATAACCCACTAAAATATATATATAAGCATTTTTTAGTATTTCCACCCCATCAAATTTCCAAATTTCATAATAAATTTCAGAGTTAATTGTCTCAACCTCCTTGTCCCAAAATGGAGTATGAAAAGATGGAATTATTGACTTGGACAATATAGGTGCGGGAACGAATACCGACTCAGGGAAAATGCTCAAATCAAGTAAGGGCTCAGGAGTCGGGCTAGGTTCAAGAATTGGGTCCAAGTCAGAAATTGAAACTCAAGTCCACAATCTTCTTCCCACAATGGAATGTGACCTAATATGGGTGATATCTCTTTACTTCCAATTTAAGGAATTCTAGCTCATCGCCATACAATTCTTCAAAACTAAGGTCAACATCTTCCGTCAGAATTGTACAATCAGTTTCAGAAGTAAAGAGATTGTGAGAATCTAGGTCAAGTTCAATATGATCATCTAAAATGGTGATTCAATTTCATAATGAATTGGAATAGGATCCAATGTTGACTCGGGAGAAGTGAAATCAGGTGGAGACACTGGAGTCATTATTGGATCAGGAAATAAAATTGAATCATCAAGTGGGAGATCATGATCATATTCATGCTCAAGTTCTATTTCAGGAAAGGAAAAACTTGCTAAATTATCAAGAATTGGAGTTTCGGCAAGTTCAGATGATGGCACTGAAATAGAATCTTGTTGTCCAAAGCAACTTTGTTCGTCGGCTCTAAGAGAATGGTCAGCGATATCAGAATTTGCCGAACTGTAAGAACGCAAAGATTGAACCATCATATCTAAATCATGCTCGCGAGCTAATCTAGCCTGAGTCATGGCTTCAAGCCTCTTTTGGAATTGGATTTGGAAAGAGGAAGTGAGATATCGTGATGAAGTTGTGAATCGGTGGACTCACGCATCATCATGTCTAAGATTGATGGTGGTTGTTGCTTGGACTCGTGCATACTCATCATTTCCCCGATAGATGGTTTTCTATTCTGAATGGGTGGATCTGAGTATGAATCTTGGAAGAATGTGGACTAGATGGATATGGAGGACAATTTGGTTGAGAATTAGACTCGGGGGACTCGAAACCCCATGAACTCTGTGACGAGTTGAAATTATTATGGAAATTTAGTCATAAGATGGGGGGTGTGGGTTATACTCATTCGGATAAGACCATTCCGGCACACTAGGTTGGTCAAAGTTAGGGTATGCCGGGTTGGTAATATCCGAATAATAGTTAGGGGTGTAATATGGATTAAAATTGGAATTATTCTTATATGCCATATCACACCAACACAACACAACAAACAAATAAACAAACAAAAAAGAAAAATTCTAACCTAAGTTAGGGTAGACCTATGACCTAGACGACTCCTAACTGGTTAGACCGTCCACAGGAGGTTGGGTGTAGACTTTGACCAAAAGTTAATCAGCCAGGTCAGGCAAGAGTGGTGGGAGGTTTTCCGTCAAAGACGTTCCTTAATTAAATAACCACCACACTTCGGGCTTTCGGCCCTCAATCCCCTTCCTAGACACTGATTTGGCAGGAGTCAACTTCCAACACCGTTCCCCCTTAGGATAATCTCCTAATTGAGTCCGAGATGTCCCTAGGGCCAACGTCTACTCTTTTTTAGTTAGGCTTGGTTTAGTGAGTGCTTGGATATGATTTTTGGGCTAAGGAAGGGTGATGAAATTCCCACCTTATCTTGTTAATGGGTTATGCCCTTAAGATGAATTAGTGCAAGTGTACAAGATAAATAGATAAGAATCACTCAAAGCAGAAAATCAACCAAGAGATGAGTCCTATTCTACATGCAATGCGTACGTACCTTGCTCCTCTAGCACTCTTCAACAGTAAATAAAAATAATTGAAAAGACACGTGCCTAATATGCAAACGTCTAATCAAATTTTATTTTTAACAACAATAATTTACTGTTGAATTATTAGCAATTTACAGGTATATCACAGAACAAATCAGAACAGAGCAGAAAGCAGAATTTTTAACTTGAAGCACCCTGCAAAAATTGGATCAGTAATTCACCACTGTTGCCGCGTTTCCGCGGCTCTGGCCGCGTTTCTGCGGCAAACTTGCAGGCCCTCGTGCTCTGCCTTCGAGGGCAGAGGCACTGGGTTGCTGTATGTCCTTGCTTCTGCTCTTTTTCTGTTTCCTGTTCTCCAAACCTGCAAACAGAAAAAATAAAGAATTAGTAAAAAATTAAATTTTTTTATTAGAGAATAACTTACCGTCCCTCCCCGGCAACGGCGCCAATTTGTTGACTGATTTTTCCTGCACACAAAAATTAGAATATTAGATTAAGAATAGATCGTGCGAGGAATCAGTTCTAATCCGCGGTAGCAGGGCTATGCGGGTCGTGATCCTCAAGGAGGGACTGCGATAGAAGCGTTAAGCAAGTTTCTCTAAAAATTTATCTTTTTTAGTTAATTTGTTAGTCACGATGGTATTTACAAAGAAAAGTGGTATTTACAATGAGTTGTGGGAAAGAATATTGGAGAGGTGTGGATTTGATCTACAAAAAAGAAAAGAAAAGAAAAGAATAGAAAACTAACCTTGGTTGGAGAAAATATGCGAAACCTAACACTTTCTACCTTATTTCGGAGGCGTTGAACGTATAAACCTTGGGATCGAACTCAGTCCGTTGTCGCATTAGGTCATCAAGCCTTGGGCAAGCATGAGTTGATACGCCTCGAGGAGGAGAACATCGCCATGGAATATCGTTGGAACCTACTAATCTTCGGTATACTTGTGGTTCGGTAAACGCTCGCGTGCTCGTCAAAGATCAACAAAAAGAAACACAGTAGAAAAGAAAGAGAAAACAAAGAAAAGCAACGACATAAGAACAAAATAAAAATTACCTTTTTATTGATTACAATGGAAGAGAAGAGAATCATCTGTCGGTGTCACCCTCAACAAAGCCATCTCCCTCACTTACAAAAATTACAAAAAGAAAAGAAACCTAGAAGAAACCCTAAAAATCTGAACTTTGGCCCTTTGCTGGACGCTGGACACCCTTTGCGTTGCACTGCAGGTGATATTTATAGGTGCAGAAGGCTACAGAGTCCCGGATAAACATCACCACGAAATCTGGGATTCTAACTCATCTGAATTGCCGCGGATTCCTGGGATTTGCCGCGGATCCGCGGCACTTTGGTGACGTCTGGCCACGCGCTTTGGCGCGTGGCCTCTCCTGGTCCGTCCCTGTGGGCTTCTGCTTCTGGAAGTTTGATCCTGGCCTTTTAATCTGGATTTTCGAGATAACTTGGTAATCAAGTTACTCTTAATCCAGATTTCTTCAAATTTTCTTCCCACGAATTTTCTTCTTATCTTGGCCTTTTATCCTCATCCTGCATGTGTTTAGGGTTAGATAGAAGTCTATCCTTCCCTAATCTCTGATATTTGCAACTTTTAGCCCTTGTATTTGCATTTTGACTCTTTGTATTTGCGCTTTTTCACCTGGGCTTCAAAATGGGCTTGGATCTGGGCTTTTGGGCTCTTTAGGCTTTATTTATTGCTAAAATAACAATTCGAGGCCTGCACACAATAAATTACTAATTATTAATAAATGTGCAGAATTAAATGAATAAATATGAAAATGTGATGGTAAATATGATGATAAAAATGCACTTTTGACTACCAATCAGTTGACAAGTAAAATTTGTACTCGATAGGGAGTATTGAAAATTTTCATTACCAGAGGTATAGTGTTTAACTTAGCAATGACTGTATTTTGTAGACCTACATTCTGTGTATGAGAATTGGTAAGGGATTTTGGAGGAGAGGGTGGAATTACATCCACTTAGGATTTTTAGCAAATCCTCAGCTATCAACGGATTTGAGGTGTCTTTACCAACTACCGTTTGAGTTGGGCTAGCCATGCTATTCCCCTCAGCATGATGAGTTGTCGAAGACTTATGTTGGGCTTAGAAGCCAACATTTTCCTCTATCCTTAGCCGTCGGAGGCGTCGGATGTTAATGAAGATGGGAACATTAGAACCCAGGGTTTTTAGCAAACCCTCAGCTGTCAACGGGTTTGATATGCCTTTACCAACTACCGTTTGAGTTGGGATAGCCATGCTATTCTCCTCAGCATGATGAGTTGTCGAAGACTTATGTTGGGCTTAGAAGCCAACATTTTCCTCTATCCTTAGCCGTCGGAGGCGTCAGATGTTAATGAAGAAGCTCTTCTTGTTTTGATCAGAGGTGTACTTTTAACTTGATCAGTGGAGGAGTACTATTAAGGATAGTACTTCTTCAAGAATCTGCCATTGATCGGCATCATGAGTGTATCGCCATTTGAGGTTATGAGGCGATATGATCCATTTGAGTAGACTGACTCTACTACAAATGGTCCTTCCCATTTAGACTGGAATTTCCCTTTTGTCTTATGTGTCATCACCATAGTGTTGGCCCAAAGGCCTTTCACTCTAGTTTTGATGATGATTAACTCATGTAGTTATGTGTACTAATTATCTTGTGATTTTAGTTTCAGTTTATTAATTAAGATATTAGTTGGTGTTTAGCTTCAACAAGATGTATTGGAAGCTTGCACATGTTGATTCAAGAGCCCGCGCATCAAAGATCATACATTGCACTTGCTCGGTGAATCAAGAGTTTTTGGATCGAGCCGACTTGGAGATTGCGCTCTAGCTTGGAGATTGCGCTCTACAAGAAGACTTAGGTATCCATAGTTTTAGTTTGGGTTTAGATCCTAATTGTAAAGATTAGAATAGTATGATAAGCTCAAGTTCACAACACACACACTTTTCATGTTTTGATTTTCGGTTTTAGGTTTAACCGATCTTGGTTTTCAGGAATAGATTTTTTATCAAAACAAGTTTACATGGTTTATGTATATTAGATTTGTTCTATATACATGCATGCTTCAATTGTTTAGACAAACTTTGTTTGATAATCTATTCCATGTGTTTTATGTTTTGGTATTTACAACAAAACATATTTTTGGACTTAATGACAAAAATCATGATATATATATGTTTCTTGTATATTGAATTTCTATTCATATACAATATGCTTCAAAGTGTTTAAATATCATATTTTTGTATCATGGATGAGTTTTAGACAATGTGTATTTTCTATTCAAAATACAAGGTTTTAGAAAATACGGTTTTTGGTTTTTGGCAAAATTTCTATGACACAAAAATATGTTTGAAATTTGTGTTAGGATTTTTAACACAAGTTTGTATTTCAATATAAAATGATAAAACTATTTTTGTGGAATTTTAGAGATTTTGTGGGATTTATTGAAATATTTTTTACCTCAGCTTTCTGACCTATTTGCTGCCTGCCAGGCTAGTTCGGTCGACCGTAACGGTCGACCGCATGTAGCCGGTCGACCGTCACGGTCGACCGACGACGTGCATAAACCTGTGCACGTTTCTGGCACAGTCAGCGGTCGACCGGGACGGTCGACCGGAGCAGAATAGTCTGCTCTCTGGATTATTCGGTCGACCGGGCCGGTCGACCGTTAGTTGCCAACGGTCAAAAATTTACCGTTGGACGGTCGACCGGGCCGGTCGACCGGCAGGGTAAATCTGGCAAATTTCTGTCAATGGCTATTTTCTGATAATTGCCTATAAATACCCCATTTGTAAGAGTTTTTCTCTAAGAATTTTTGTGCGAAATTTTTCATACTCTCTGGTATTTTTACAGCAATCAAAAGAAGTTTTTGAGCTCAAATTGAACAATACATTTGGTGTTTTTGTTAGGGTTTGGAAAATCAAAGAAAGGGTTTTGGGAAAGGATTTTGATTGAACTTCTCTATCTTTGTTTCAGTTTTTCCCAAGGATTTTTCTTTGTGATTTCTGATTTCCATTCCTTTGGTTTTCTCCACACTTGAGCAAAAATCTACTATCTATATCTATAGGTTATTTGTGTGGAAGAAGAAGTTGTTTGTGGTTGTTGTTGTGACCACCAAGTTGTAACCCAATCTTTTCTTAGCTTTGTGCTTTGGGTTGTATCCCTCTAGTTGAGAGGTGATCCTTGTATTGGTTGGTGATTGGGAGTTTGTTGTATTGGTTTGAAAATTTGCCTCAAGGAGGAGGTTATGATTGTTGGAGTTTGCCTCAAGGAGGAGGTTGTGTTGGTTGGCTTGGATTTGTGCCTCAGGGAGGAGGTTGTAAAGAGAGGAGTTGGGTACTCCTTGTAAAGGGTCCTAAGTGGACGAGCTAGTGGAAATCCTTCGTGTGTCGCAGGCGGGGATGTAGAGCTGGGTGCTCGAACCTCGATAACATATCTTTGTATTTGCGCTTGTCTCATTGGCTCTCTCTACTCTCTCTTTACTTTGTGCCTTGCATTTATTTACATTGCTCATTTATATTTGCTTGGCTTGGTTGTGTGCATCACTTGTTGATAGCACTTGAGTGTAATTTGTATTAAGTTATTAAATTCCGCATTTAGTTCATAGATTAGCATTGTCACCTATTCACCCCCCTCTAGGTGACTTTTCAATTGGTATCAGAGCTAGCGCTCCTGATATTTAGGTTTAACCACCTAGGAGTGTGATCTTGGTTTGCTAATCTTCATTTGCATTTTCATTTGCACTCATACTAGTTTGCACTCATGGCTAGCCCTCCTATGTTTGACCATTTTAGACTTGATGCTTGGAAGGTGGACATGATTAGGCATTTAAAAACACTAGGTCATCTTGTTTATCAAGCCATTACCATAGAATCCCTCCCAAATAGTAGCAAGCATAAGAAGGCCAATGCACTTGCACTTCAAACACTTAGAGCATCTTTTGATAATAATCTCTTACTTATTTTGATAGTTTTAACTCGGCTTTTGCAGTTTGGAGCGTCTTGACATCTCCGGAGCTTCCAAGGATCATCAACAATATGAGGAGATCTAGGAGAAATGTATCCGAAGAGCCTTGTTTCATGGCATATGGGAATGACTCCCATGAGGTACAATCGGACTCTCAATATATGATAGCTCTAGCTCTTATTGCCATGGATGTTTTGAGGTTCAAAATTTAAATGTTGAACTTGCTTCTAAGCTTGAAAAATACTTGGAAAAACATAACTCTTTGAAAGAAAAACATTTTGATTTACAAAAGGAAATGAAGGATTTATGCTCTACTTTTGAAACCGTTTTGCAAGAGAAGGAAGAGATTACTAGTGAATGTGACTCACTAAGATCTCAACTAGACATTGCTTTAAAAGAAATTGAAGTTTTAAAAGGCAAAAATGATTGTGATGATATTTTGGAGCACAATGAGATTTTATCCTCAAGATTGGATTGTGTTTTCAAAGAAAACCTTACTTTGAAAAATAAATTGATTCTATTACTAAAGAATTGAATTTTGTTTTGATTAAAAATAAATCTTTGCAAAATGATATTGATATTCATGTTTGCCATGCTAGTGTAGCTTCTACTTCTTGCACACCTATTGCATGCTCCACTTTGTCTTCTAGCATAGAAAATGACATAAATAATTTGAAGAAAAGTGTTGATTGTTTGGGCTCCACTTTGAGCCATTGTGCCATGAATCACACACGTTTGGAAACCTTGATTCGCAAGAAACAAGTTCCAACCTTGCATGCACACCCATCTAGGCATACACATGCTTCTCATGATCACCATCATCATATGTATGCTCACGTGTACACATGTACACATTGTGGTCGAAAAGGCCACCTTGCTAGATTTTGTTATGATCGCATTTATCATGAAAATTTAGCAACTAATTTTGTTTGGGTGAGAAAAGAAACTAACCCCCGTGGACCCACTAGAAAATGGGTACCAAAAATCACCTCTTTGGCTTTTGATGTAGGTGGGAGCTCTCGCATCACGTGAGAGTGGAGGTACCTTGAGGTGGATGCGTTCCGAGCTTGAATGAGAACTATTTGGATGCTTCACTCTCAAGGAGATTTGGTGGGAGGACCACCGTGGTTTGGAGAACTAGAGATGCACCTTCATCGGTTTTGGTATCATTCTCTAACTCCCATCTTTATTTGCATGCTTTTAATGTTCATCTATTTATAGCATGTCATATTTTGTTATTCATTATACCTATGTCATGCTTATTAGAATAGTGTTATACATGTTTAGTTACTTGAGCACCCATGTTTATATGGATCTTATTTTAGTGTTCACTTCTTGTTTAAGCTAACATGTATGCCCTAGATCTAATGCACATGCATATGCATAATGATCATATGATGTTCATGATTCCATGATTTTTGTTTAAGATGATTATATGGATGTTTGTGATATATCTTGTGTGCATTTCATCATTGCACTTTATTCATTCTTTGTTCGATCAATTCTCATACAACAAGGTTGCATTGCGCACCTCTAACCCATTCAAGGGGAATCAGGAGGAAGGAGTTCAGAACCCTTCACGGGGTATACGGCTCTTAGTCTTGTTTGAGAGATCGTTGCATCATACATCCATCTTAGTTTTAAAAGGTCATTAATACTTCATATTTTTGATTAATATGTTCATATTGATTTTTGACCCGTTTTATGCCTCATGATTTGATTACTTGCTTGAATGTTAGTTTTCATTAAGACTAGGATTTATACTTGTACAACTAGTGAGCTACAAATAGACCTTTATATATTTGTGCTTGAACGCTCATTTGTAGTCATTTGATGTACTAGTATAGTCTAGTTTTGATGATTCTTACATTTGACTTGTATTCATCATATTTTGTTTTAACTTCATGTATATGTCTATCTTGTCCAAACTATTGAGTATACATGTACATCCTTGAGCCACGTGCCTTCATGCACATACTTTTGTGGACTCATTGTGTTTAGGATATGTATGTATACTTTAGTTTGTACATGACATACATATGCCTTGAAGTTTAAATCATGTTTTGATGATTTTCATGTTTTTAGGTGATTTCACATTTATGATGAATATCATGTTTTTAAGATGATTTCAATAGGTGATTTCACATCTTAGATAGGTTTCATGTTTTTGGAAATTTCTTTTGGTAAAAGTAATTTAATTTATCATGTGTAAATGTTTTAAAGGAATTTCAATATTGAGCTTGATTGTCCATTTTCATGATAAGTGTGTTTCACATATATCCTATACACTCACCTTATTAGTTTTCTCATGACCTTGTTTTCATGAGTATTAGATGGGCTTTATGGATTTTGAGTGTTGATGATCATATGATTTACATGTCCTTCATGAAATATATTTTGATTTATTGAAGAATTTCGTATTAGTTGATTCATATAACCAATTGTGATATTCTTCATGAGGTAGAGATTTTCAACAAACTATATTTCCAAATCTATTTTTGAAACCCCTACCATCAAAGGGTGGTTGGATGGGAGATCATGTTCATGTATGCTTTATAATGAAAATCATTTTAAACTTGCACATGATTGGGTGGTAGTGAATATGAGATATACACTTGATCTTATTGTTGTTTCAATTGGTATCATTGAATTCTTTCAATTGGTATCAAATCTTAACATCCTTTGTATACTCATATATGTTTTGTTTTATATATATGTATGCATACACTTCATATAGTATCAATTTACAATTGGTATCTCTGTATCAAATTTAAATTGGTATCTATTTCTTTCATACATATATGGATGATTTATTTGTGCTTCAAGATATCACAAATTTTGTTTATGCTTAGCTTGTACTTTTCAAATTGAAACAATGTTAAAGCAAATTTTCAATTGATTTAATTTTCAATTGGTATCTTATTTCAAGCATATGCATATTTTCATGTGGTATTTCATAAAGGGGGAGAAAACTAGTATTTTATTTTTTTAAATTGGTATTTTATCTTTCAATTGATATTTTTTTTGGTATTCCACTCCCTTGCTTTATGATAGAAAATAAAGATTTCAATTGGCAAAGAAATAATTTCAATTGGTATCTTGTGTTTTAAAGAACAACAGTTTCATTTGGTATCAAGATTTGTTTTTAAGGAAATTCAAAATTAGTATTGTTTAATTCCAAAATTGGTATCTAGTTTGTTTGTTTACAATTGGTAGGTTATTTGTTTACTTACTAATTGGTATCAAGATTTTCATTTTTTTGTGTTTTCAATTGGTATATGTTCTCGTTTTGATTTCAATTGATTTGTTGTTTTTCAATGGTATCAATATACACTTCATTGCCACATTTTTTTTTGGTATCATATTTGATTTAACCCTTTATTAGTTCTTTGCTTTGAACAAAAAGGGGGAGAAAAATTTATTGTTTTTGCTTTTATTTTTAACCCTTTTTGATGAATGACAAAAAGGGGGAGAAGAATTTGAGTCTTATATGCATATTTGTGTTTGCATATAATTTACATTTGAGGAAAAGAAGCCTTGTTTATATGCATGTCTATGCATGTTTTATGTGCATGTTTTATGTTTCATTTTAATTGGTATCAAGGGCATGTTTATATGTGTTTTAAGAACATTCATTGCATATCTTATATGTTTTATTGTTATGCATGAGTTAAGGGGGAGCTTCTTTGAAGCTTTACTTTAATCCATGCATATATAACTCCATGAGTTTTGTCATCATCAAAAAGGGGGAGATTGTTGGCCCAAAGGCCTTTCACTCTAGTTTTGATGATGATTAACTCATGTAGTTATGTGTACTAATTATCTTGTGATTTTAGTTTCAGTTTATTAACCAAGATATTAGTTGGTGTTTAGCTTCAACAAGATGTATTGGAAGCTTGCACATGTTGATTCAAGAGCCCGCGCATCAAAGATCATACATTGCACTTGCTCGGTGAATCAAGAGTTTTTGGATCGAGCTGACTTGGAGATTGCGCTCTAGCTTGGAGATTGCGCTCTACAAGAAGACTTAGGTATCCATAGTTTTAGTTTGGGTTTAGATCCTAATTGTAAAGATTAGAATAGTATGATAAGCTCAAGTTCACAACACACACACCTTTCATGTTTTGATTTTCGGTTTTAGGTTTAACTGATCTTGGTTTTCATGAATAGATTTTTTTATCAAAACAAGTTTACATGGTTTATGTATATTAGATTTGTTCTATATACATGCATGCTTCAATTGTTTAGACAAACTTTGTTTGATAATCTATTCCATGTGTTTTATGTTTTGGTATTTACAACAAAACATATTTTGGACTTAATGACAAAAATCATGATATATATATGTTTCTTGTATATTGAATTTCTATTCATATACAATATGCTTCAAAGTGTTTAAATATCATATTTTTGTATCATGGATGAGTTTTAGACAATGTGTATTTTCTATTCAAAATACAAGGTTTTAGAAAATACGGTTTTTGGTTTTGGCAAAATTTCTATGACACAAAAATATGTTTGAAATTTGTGTTAGGATTTTTAACACAAGTTTGTATTTCAATATAAAATGATAAAACTATTTTTGTGGAATTTTAGAGATTTTGTGGGATTTATTGGAATATTTTTTACCTCAGTTTTCTGACCTATTTGCTGCCTGCCAGGCTAGTTCGGTCGACCGTAACGGTCGACCGCATGTAGCCGGTCGACCGTCACGGTCGACCGACGACGTGCACAAACCTGTGCACGTTTCTGGCACAGTCAGCGGTCGACCGGGACGGTCGACCGGAGCAGAATAGTCTGCTCTCTGGATTATTCGGTCGACCGGGCCGGTCGACCGTTAGTTGCCAACGGTCAAAAATTGACCGTTGGACGGTCGACCGGGCCGGTCGACCGGCAGGGTAAATCTGGCAAATTTCTGTCAACGGCTATTTTCTGATAATTGCCTATAAATACCCCATTTGTAAGAGTTTTCTCTAAGAATTTTTGTGCGAAATTTTTCATACTCTCTGGTGTTTTTACAGCAATCAAAAGAAGTTTTTGAGCTCAAATTGAACAATACATTTGGTGTTTTTGTTAGGGTTTGGAAAATCAAAGAAAGGGTTTTTGGGAAAGGATTTTGATTGAACTTCTCTATCTTTGTTTCAGTTTTTCCCAAGGATTTTTCTTTGTGATTTCTGATTTCCATTCCTTTGGTTTTCTCCACACTTGAGCAAAAATCTACTATCTATATCTATAGGTTATTTGTGTGGAAGAAGAAGTTGTTTGTGATTGTTGTTGTGACCACCAAGTTGTAACCCAATCTTTTCTTAGCTTTGTGCTTTGGGTTGTATCCCTCTAGTTGAGAGGTGATCCTTGTATTGGTTGGTGATTGGGAGTTTGTTGTATTGGTTTGAAATTTGCCTCAAGGAGGAGGTTGTGATTGTTGGAGTTTGCCTCAAGGAGGAGGTTGTGTTGGTTGGCTTGGATTTGTGCCTCAGGGAGGAGGTTGTAAAGAGAGGAGTTGGGTACTCCTTGTAAAGGTCCTAAGTGGACGAGCTAGTGGAAATCCTTCGTGTGTCGAAGGCGGGGATGTAGAGCTGGGTGCTCGAACCTCGATAACATATCTTTGTGTTTGCGCTTGTCTCATTGGCTCTCTCTACTCTCTCTTTACTTTGTGCCTTGCATTTATTTACATTGCTCATTTATATTTGCTTGGCTTGGTTGTGTGCATCACTTGTTGATAGCACTTGAGTGTAATTTGCATTAAGTTATTAAATTCCGCATTTATTTCATAGATTAGCATTGTCACCTATTCACCCCCCCTCTAGGTGACTTTTCACATAGGTCTTCTGACGGTTAAGACAAGATTGCCTTTCTTGAAAGTGTGTATTTTAACTTTCTTGTTGAAGGCTCTGGTAATCCGGGCTTGGTAAAGCTCGATTTGTTGTTGGGCCTGCAGACGTTTGTCATCTAAGGCTTCTAATTCTTGGAGTCGCTGTCGATACTTCTCCTCATTTGTCATCTCTGCTGTCAGGGCGACGCGTAGAGATGGAATTTGTATTTCTAGTGGAAGCACTGCTTCACACCCGTATACCAAAGAAAATGGTGTAGCTTTAGTTGGAGTTCGAACAGTTGTGTGATAAGCCCATAAGCATTCACCCAGCTTGTCGTCCCAGTCACGTTGACTTTTCGAGACGAATTTCTTGAGAAGCTTGCCAATGGTCTTGTTGAAAGCTTCTGTGAGACCATTAGCGGCGGGGTAGTATGCCGTTGAGGACACACTCTGGATTCTGAACTTGGCGCAGAACCTTTGGAAAGCCTGACTGATAAACTGGGGTCCATTGTCGTGGACGATTCGCCGAGGTACACCAAAACGGTAAATGACATGATGTTTGACGAATTTGATCACGTCTGATGACTTTACCTCCTTCAAGGGAATGGCCTCAGCCCATTTGGAGAAGTAATCGGTTATGGCCAAAATAAACCGATGTCCTTTTGATGATGGAGGGCTGATAGGGCCCACTACATTCATCCCCCACATTTCAAATGGCCAGGTAAAGGTCGTAGGGTGAACATACCCCGGTGCTTGATGGATGAAATCGCCATGTATTTGGCAGGCGTGACATCTTTTGGCATAATTGATGGCATCAGCGATCATCTTAGGCCAATAATATCCCAGCCTTTGGAGTCGGTATGCAAGTTTTGGGCCAGGTTGTTGGGCTCCACACATACCGTCATGAGCTTCTTTCAATATTTCCTGTGCCTCTTTTGATGAAAGGCAGCGGAGCAAGATCCCGTCGTGCGATCGACGATACAATGTTCGAGTAATCGCATTATAGTAGAATTTAGGGGCTTTCCTTCGAATGGCAGCCGCTTCTTTGGTGTCCTCAGGCAAGATGCCATACAGGATATAATCAATGTAGGAGAATCGCCAGTCTCTAGGCTCTAGACCGATTGACAATTCCAGCGCTTCTTTGCTTTGAGAATCTCCTGTTGGCTCCTGGTAGTCCTCAGGAGCAATTCTTGGGCAATACAGGTCGTGGCTGTGGACAAATATCTTCTCTACTATTCCAGTCGGTAGAGCTAAAGAGGCAGCGAGGGATGCCAGTGCATCTGCATGCGCATTTTGCTTGCGTGGTATATGGTCGACGTAGAAGTTTGTAAACTTCTCAGCCATGTGGACAGTTGCGTTGTAATAGGGTACTAGGTCTTCATGTCTGACTTCGTACTCCCCGCGAACCTGGCTAACGATGAGTTTGGAGTCACCATATGCCTCGAGATTTTTAACGTCAATCTCATCGGCGAGTTGCATCCCAATCAAAAGAGCATTGTACTCCGCCACATTGTTGGAACACGGCTCGGTTAATGAGACAGCTCGAGGAATCACATAGTTCTGTGGGGAGATGAGCACTACTCGTACTCCTGCCACTATGTGTCCTTTTGGGCTTGTTCTCGATGCACCATCAAAGAAAAGTTGCCACACCTGCCTTTCGAAGGATGTCTGGGTCTGGCAGGCTTCAGCGATCTCGTCTGGGAGATCTTCGTAAAGTTGGGCGGCCCTCGGATCTGGATGCTCAGCCAGAAAATCTGCCACCGCTTGACCCTTCACGGCTTTTTGTGGTAAAAAGTGCATTTCATATTGGGATAGCAATATGGCCCATTTTGCCAGCCGGCCGTTCAATGATGAAGGCTTTGTCATAAGTAACCTCAAGGGGTTGACTTTTGAGATGACGTTTATTGTTTGGCCTACCAAATAGTGTCGCATTTTCTGAATAGCAAACACCAATGCCAAACACTCTTTCTCGATCGGGTTGTACCGATGTTCAGCTCTGATCATTGTTCTACTCAAATAGTAGATTGCTTGCTCTCGTCCTTGATCATCATTCTGAGCTAGTAGAGCTCCTAAAGAATGATCCATTGCTCGGACGTATACCAGGAAAGGTTTCCCAGACACCGGAGCTGCAAGGACTGGCGGTTGTGTGAGGTACTATTTAATTTCCTCAAATGCTTGCTGGCAAGCGCTGTCCCAAATGAACGAAACACCTTTCTTCAATAATTTGGAAAGGGTTGGCATCTTCCGGAGAGATTTGAGATAAACCTTCGGATGTACGCTAATCGTCCTTGCAATCCCCTAAGCTCCTTGAGGTTTCTCGGAGGTTGCATCTCCTGGATAGCGCGAACCTTTCCTGGGTCCACATGAATCCCCGTAGAGGTTACTATAAACCCTAGGAATTTTCCACTGGCCACCCCCAGGAAGGACTTGGTGGGGTTCATCTTCAATTGATGGGCCCGCATGATGTCAAAGACGACCTTTAGATCAGTTATATGATCCCCTTTAGCGCGGCTTTTCACCGCGATGTCGTCCACATAGCATTCCACTATTTTGCGCATATGCTGATGGAAAATGGCATTCATGGCCCTTTGATATGTTGCCCCTGCATTCTTCAGTCCGAAGGGCATGACGGTGTAGCAGTATACCCCCAATGGTGTCCTGAAAGAGGTATGTTTCTCGTCGTCAGGATACATTTTAATTTGATTATATCCTGAGAATCCATCCATGAAGGACATTCGCTCAAATCCACATGTGTTGTCATCATAACATCTGTGATTGGCAGTGGGAATTCGTCTTTGGGACAAGCCTCATTTAGATCACGAAAATCAATGCAGATCCGAATCTTTCCATTCTTTTTAGCAACGGGGACGATGTTGGCCACCCAGTCGGGATGTTGTTCTTCCCTAATGAAGCCAGAGTCTATAAGCTTTCTGACTTCTGATTGAATTGCCTCCATTACTTCTGGACGGAACCGGCGCTGTTGTTGTTTGACAAGCTTTACGCCTGTATCAATGTTGAGGCGATGCATAGCCACTTGCGGATCAAGTCCAGGCATATCCTCGTAATTTCAGGCGAAGACATCTATGTATTCCTGTACAAGAGATATTAGATCCTTTTTCTCAGAAGGTGACAGGTCGTCGCTTATGAAGATGGGCTTAAGATTAGCCTCATCTCCTAGGTTGATCTGAACAACCTTATCTTCTGTGGGTGGCTCGCACTGTTCGAAGCGGGTATCCCAAAGATTGTTTAAGTGTTTGATCCAAGGATCTGTATCAGATTGGATCATTTCTTCATCTCCGTCTTCCAGATGGCTTGTTGATACCATGTTCACTGAAAGTTCTCTGAAGATGTTGCCGACACTAACATCGGACTGCCATGATGACGTGCCTGATGAGTAATCATGATATAATGACTCTTCAGAGTCAGAGTTTGATGGAGCTGGAGTTGATATATAGCCCAACCCCCTGCGAGTCCGATGATAATAATCAGGGGTTTTCCCTTTCGGCACAAAAGATCGAAGTAGCGTTCTCCTTCCTTTGCCAAAATTCAACCCTGGTCCGCTTGTCAGATCATACCCCATGCTTCCCATCATTCTGAGTGCCTTTGGCTCATAATGACCGAACTGAGGAGGTTCCTCTTCGTCTTTTGACTCTTCACGGGACATTTATTCGGATTCAACTCGTCCAAAAAGGATTGGTCTTTGGCCTTTCCGTCTTGCTGGAACCATGAATACGGCTTTTTGCGCATCACCGGCATTTCGACAGGTTTCGAAGGACGATTTCACCGGTACATGCAATGATGTCAAAGAATCCATTGCCGAACAGAGATCGTCATCCACGTCGGTACTAGTGTCTGACGGCACTGAATCGAAGCAAATACAGAGAAATACGCCAAATCTAAGTCTTCATTAATATACCATCCGCATACATCATCGGAGGTATTATCAACATCGGGCTTATTAATGCCCGTTACAGGTGTGTCTAGTTCCCAAACGCATTCTTCCTTTTCCGGTTCGGTGTCGGCTTCATTGCCAGAGTCGGGCTCCTCTACTTGCGGGATTTCATCTGTTTCCACAGATTCCTGATATAGGAGAGAATCTGTGAAATAATTCTCAACTCCCTTGAACGGGATGCCTTGAAAAACACCTAGAGGGGGGTGAATAGGTGTAATTGCTAATCTAATAATCTTTTTAAAACTAAGATGAATGAATGATGCAACGATCTCTCAAAACAAGACTAAGAGCCGAATACCCCGTGAAGGGTTCTGAACTCCTTCCTCCGGATTCCCCTTGAATGGGTTAGAGGTGCGCAATGCAACCTTGTTGTATGAGAATTGATCGAACAAAGAGTGAATAATATGCAATGATGAAATGCACACAAGATATATCACAAGTATCACAAACTAGAGGCAATAACACAAGGAAAGACAACTAGATCTCAAGCAAGTAATTGAAAGCAATAGAGTGCAAGAGAAATTTAAAGCAAAATAGACACAAAGTAATCGCAAACATAAGATGTTTGTTTCGAGGTTCGAGCCACCGCTCTACTCCCCGCCTTCACCTCCGTGAAGGGTTTCCACTATCCACCGAGGACGATTACAACAGTCTACCAAAGACCCGAGCACCGAGCTCCACCACTTACAATAACCTCTACCGAAGAGGTGTCTCCACAAGAACAAGAAGAAGGAACAAGTAGCCAAGTGATCACCATGAGGATCACAAACTTCTTACAAACACTTTCTCTTTACAACTTCCTTATAGAATGAGGATGAGAATTTTGGCTCTAAGAAGTGTAGTGAGAAAACTCAGTTATAGATTGATTTTTGCTAGAGAACACAACTGAAAACAAGCTCAAGAAAGAATGAGAAAATTGGAGAGCTTAAAAACTTTTCTTCTCTTTTGAAAACTATGAAAACTTAGGGATTTTTCTTAGTGAGGAATGCAAGAGGCTATACTCCTCTATTTATAGGGAGAAGAAAAGGTTAAAAACAATTTATTTTAAGTTTATTTGACCTGAAAAAGTTCTCCAAAACCTCAGAAAAAGTCTGCAAAAATAGATTAAGAAAACAGTTTTCAGAATTGCACAAAGAGGAAAGAGCCGTTGGGCTTTTGCAGGCTTGGCGGTCGACCGGTCCTGTCGGCCGCCCGCCCTGCTGGCAAAGATCCGTTGGACTCGGGTCGACCGCTCGGGTCGACCGTCCTCTAAGAAGAAACACAGGTTTCTGAAGGCGGTCGACCGGGCGGTCGACCCAGAAAACCCGAGAGCAAACTGCAGACAGTCGGTCGACCCGGGCGGTCGGCCGACAGACATGCACAAGCGTGCATGTCCTGTGCAGGTGCCGGTCGACCGGGCCGGTCGGCCGGTCTAGCCTGAAACAGAAAATCAGAAGGAATTTTGAACTAGGAAATTTTTGAAGATAATTTTATAGGTATATGTAGTTAAGTTTCATGTTGTAAAAGATAGTTATACATGGTTTAAACAAGATATAGACTTTGTAAGGATTTTTGGAATCATGTATAAGAATCAAGGCATGAACTTGAAAACAAATACTAAAACTAAAAACTTGTATTTTGAAAATGTGTGTGTGTATCCTAGAGCCAATTTTTCAAACTCAAACTTTCACAAACTATTTCTTACATTGGTTCTAAGGACTACAAGTTCTTCAAGTGGGCTTCTCCATATGATCTTGAAAGCTTGATTCTTGAGCCCGAATTGAGATGACTTGAGTCAAAACACCTTCTTTTTGGGAAGAAACCTTACTAGTTTAATTAGAACCCTAGAACACACTCAAACAACAAGTATTATTAGTACAAATAACTAATATGTTTTGTAATCATCAAACACACTAAACACGGGTGATTGTAACCTTGGGCCAACAATCTCCCCCTTTTTGATGATGACAAAACATATAAGTTATTTAAACAAAAAAAATGGAAGAAGAGCTTTGGAAAGCTCCCCCTCAAATAATGCTATGTATAAAGAATGACAATAAGAAGCAAGATACATAAAGCATTGAAAACACAATAGTTTTTGAAAAGCTTAAATAAACAATAAACAACAAACTTATTCTTTTTCTCCCTCTTTTTGTCATACATCAAAAAGGGTTAAACAAAACAAACAAAACAAAAGAAATTTATCTTTAAGAATCCATAATGCAAACATTCAACTCACCACAAATAAAAGAGAATCTAGCATAATCTAATGGTTTAGTAAAAATATCGGCAAGTTGAAAATCGGTAGAAACATAATCAATATCAATATCACCTTTCTCATAATGATCTCTAAGAAAGTGATATCTAATGTCAATGTGCTTAGTTTTACTATGTTGATTTGCATTCTTTGTCATATGAATTGTACTAGTATTATCACAAAATATTTTAATATGATCAAAATGCAAATCATAGTCAAGGAGAGTATGTTTCATCCAAAGAACTTGTGCACAATAAGCTCCGGCTGCAACATACTCCGCCTCGGCAGTTGAAAGGGCTACCGAATTTGCTTTTTGGAAGACCAAGATACAAGACAATTACCTAGGAATTGACATGTTCCACTTGTGCTCTTCCTATCTACCCTACAACCCGCATAGTCGGCATCCGAAAAACTCTTCATTTCAAATAGTCCGGTTTTCGGATACCACAAACCCATTTCAATAGTGCCCTTAAGGTATTTAATAATGCGTTTTACCGCTACAAAATGAGACTCCTTAGGACATGATTGAAAACGAGCACAAAGACAAACGGAAAACATGATATCCGGCCTACTAGCCGTCAAATACAATAAACTATCTATTATGCTACGATAAAATTTAATGTCTACACTTTTACCTTGTTCATCCTTATCAAGCTTGGTAGTTGTTGCCATGGGAGTTTTGCTCACTTTAGCGCCTTCAAGCCCGAACCTCTTGATGAGTTCCTTTGTGTACTTGGCTTGATTGATGAAGATCTCATCCTTCCTTTGCTTGATTTGGAGTCCAAGGAAATAGTTGAGCTCCCCATCATAGACATTTCAAATTCATCCTTCATGCATGATTCAAAAGCTTGGCAAAGAGATCATTAGTAAAACCAAAAATAATATCATCTACATAAATTTGCACAATAAGAATATCATTTTCTACATGTTTTGTAAACAAAGTTGTGTCAATTTTTCCTTTCTTAAAACCATTTGAAATTAGAAATGAAGAAAGCCTTTCATACCAAGCCCTAGGGGCTTGTTTTAAACCATAAAGAGCCTTATCAAGTTTGAAAACAAAATCCGGATGTGTAGGATCAACAAACCCGGGGGTTGTTCAACATACACCTCCTCTTCAATAAAACCATTCAAGAAAGCACTTTTAACATCCATTTGAAACAACTTAAAATCTTTATATGATGCAAATGCATGTGTCATCCGTATGGCTTCAAGCCGTGCTACGGGTGCAAAGGTTTCATCAAAATCAACACCTTCGACTTGTGTGTAACCTTGGGCAACTAATCTAGCCTTATTCCTAACAACGTTACCCGACTCATCCAACTTGTTCTTAAAGATCCACTTAGTACCAATTGTTGGTCTATCGTGGGGCCTAGGAACAAGGTGCCAAACTTGGTTGCGCTCAAATTGATTGAGCTCCTCTTGTATGGCTAGCAACCAATATGAATCGGCCTCGGCTTCGAGGACGTTCTTGGGTTCAACATGAGAAATAAATGCATAATGACCACAAAAATCATGAAGTTTAGAGCGAGTGGTTACCCCTTTAGATACTTCACCTATGACGAGGTCCTTGAGATGATGAGGATTGTATCTCCAATCCTTTGGAAGTTGTTGAGTAGGCTCCACTTCAATTGATTGAATTTCATTTCCTTGAGCCTCTTCTACTTTAGCTTCACTTCCTTCATCATCCTTTGGCTTGTCTCCCATAGTAGGTGTATCCTCCAAGGTCACTTTCTCCAAGCCTTCATCCAATGCATCTATTTCTACAACATTCTTAACAAACAAGTTAGATTCTTCAAACTTAACATGTATAGATTTCTCAATAGTCAAAGATGATCTATTGAAGATTCTATAAGCCTTGCTAGTGTTAGAATAACCAACAAAAATAGTCTCATAAGATCTAGCATCAAATTTTCGTAAATTATCTTTTGTATTTAAAACAAAACATTTGCATCCAAAAATCTTGAAATATGAAACATTTGGTTTTCTAGAAAAGTACATTTCAAAAGAAGTTTTTGAAGTATTTTTACACAAGAAAACATGATTTGATATATAGCATGATGTATTAACGGCCTCGGCCCACAAATAATGTGGTAGACCATATTCACTTAGCATTGTCCTAGCCATCTCTTGTAAAGTTCGATTTTTCCGTTCAACTACTCCATTTTGTTGTGGAGTTCTAGGACAAGAAAGTTCATGCTTAATTCCATGTTCTTTACAAAAAGTGGTAAAGGGTAGGTTAATGAACTCACCTCCTCTATCACTTCGTATTCTTAAAATTGAAGAATCTTTTTCCTTTTCAACTCTTTTCTTAAAGGCTTGAAAATGTGAAAAGGCTTAATTTTTGTGTTCAAGAAAGAAAACCCAAGTAAAACGTGAAAAGTCATCAACCAAAACAAATGCAAACCGATTCCCACTTAGACTTTTGGTTTGAGTAGGACCAAATAAATCCATATGGATTAACTCCAAAGGACGTGATGTCATGATATCCTTAATTGATTTGAAAGAAGACTTAGTTTGTTTCCCAAATTGACATGCGTCACAAACCCGGTCCTTTTCAAATTCAAGTAAGGAATACCTTTCACCATTTCCTTTGTGTTTAACCTATATATATGGTCAAAAGAAATGTGGCCTAATATTCTATGCCACAACCAAGAGTCATCATCGAGGGCTTTTAAACAAGTAATATTACAAGACATATTAGACATATCAATCATATAAACATTATTTTCACGAAACCCGAAAAACACACAAATATTAGAAATTCTATCAATTACTTTACAAACTACATTATCAAAAACTACATCAAAACCTTTATCACAAAGTTGACTAACACTCAAGAGGTTATGCTTGAGGCCATCAACTAAAATAACATTCTCAATTAAAGGGGATGTACCAAGTTTGACATTACCGATACCGATGATTTTACCCTTGGCATCATCTCCGAAGGTGACGGTGCCACCTTCATGGTATCTTGATAGGGTTGCAAAGTTGTTGATGTCCCAAGTCATGTGCCTTGAGCAACCACTATCAAGATACCACAACCCTCTACGTCGTTGGGCCTTGGAAAGTACCTACATTATTGAACAAATTTATTGACTTTGGTACCCAAATTTTCTTGGGTCCTTGAAAGTTAGTGTTTCGAACCCAAACATTATGACGAGATGCATTTAGTCTATCATAACAAAACTTAACTAAGTGACCTTTACGGCCACAATATGAACATGAAAACACTTTACCAAACATGAATGCATGATGTGTGTGTGATGTGTGAGCATGTTTGTGGGGTTTGGCATGATGTAAAGGTTGTGTGGTATGAACATGAGCATGAACATGAGATTGTTTCTTAGGGGCTTGTTTCTTAGGAAACATAGCCTCAAGTCTATTTTTATCAAATTCACACTTTTTCAAAACTACTCCTAAAGAATCTATTCTTTCTTTAAGCATGGTAATCTCATTATCATTAACTTGTGGAAACTTGCCTTTACAAGAAATTTTATAATTGTCAAAATCTTTTTGGGTGGAAACAAGAGTGGAAAGTAATTCATCTTTTTCTTTGGAAAGAGTAAAAACTTGATGATTAAGGGACTCATTTTCCTTTTTCATTTTTAAATATTTTTTCTTTAGAAAATCATAGTTATGTGATAATTCTACAAATGCTTATCCTATTTCATCCATGGAAAGTTTATTATCAAAAGAAGTGGAAGGGGTTACCTTGCTTGTGCCTTCATTTGCCATGAAGCACATATTGGCGGTGTCAACTTCCTCCTCGGATTCGCTCTCGGAATCTCATGTAGCCTTCAATGCTTTCTTCTTGTAAGGCTTCTTTGAAGTGGAGGGCTTTACTTTATCCGGGCATTCCGCAACAATGTGTCCCAGTCTTTTGCAATTAAAGCAAACTATTTTCCTCTCTTCTTGCCATCTTCTTCTTCCTTGGAATTTAGCCTTGTTGTACATCCTCTGAACATTCTTTACAAGAAGTGAGAGCTCCTCGTCATCTTCTTCTTCATTGTCTTCATCGGAGTGTGTGGATTGACACTTGAAGGCTATTGTTTTCTTCTTGGAAGGAGCCATGTCCTCCCTAGCTTTTCTCTCCATCTCATGGGTTTTGAGGTTCCCAATGAGACCAATTAGCTCCATCTCCTCCTTGTCATTGAGTTCCTTCAAGGTGGTTGCTTTCACTTCCCATGAAGGAGGAAGAGCCCAGATGATCTTTCTAACTCTTTGATCATTGTCGATAGCATCACCTAGAGAAGAAAGTCCATTAGTGATCTTTGTAAATCTTGTAACCATATCATCTATGGTTTCATTTTCTTGCATACAAAAATTCTCATATTGGGACCGAAGAAGGTCTATTTTAGCCCTCTTCACTTGTGAAGTCCCCTCATGTGTAACTAGTAAATGTGTCCAAATTTCATATGCGGACTTGCAATGAATAATTCTAGCTATATCATCATCATTAAGGGCTTGAAGGAGTGCATAATAAGCCCTAGCATTGGCATCAAATTCTTTAGTCTCTATTTCGGACCAAGTGGATTCATCACCGGGGGTGCACTAAAGGGTTTAGTCACGGCCTTTGCAACTCGACTTCCTAGAGATTGCAAGAAAACGGTCATCTTAACCTTCCATATAGGAAAGTTAAGTCCATCAAACTTAGGGGGTGTCTTAATACCATCGGCCATCTTTACTAAGTGAGAATGAATGAAATGATTAGCAATATTAGAATCTCTCTAAGGTTGTTAAACCAAGAGCCTAGAGTCCTAGCTCTGATACCAATTGAAAAACACCTAGAGGGGGGTGAATAGGTGTAATTTCTAATCTAACAATCTTTTTAAAACTAAGATGAATGAATGATGCAACGATCTCTCAAAAACAAGACTAAGAGCCGAATACCCCGTGAAGGGTTCTGAACTCCTTCCTCCGGATTCCCCTTGAATGGGTTAGAGGTGCGAAATGCAACCTTGTTGTATGAGAATTGATCGAACAAAGAGTGAATAATATGCAATGATGAAATGCACACAAGATATATCACAAGTATCACAAACTAGAGGCAATAACACAAGGAAAGACAACTAGAACTCAAGCAAGTAATTGAAAGCAATAGAGTGCAAGAGAAATTTAAAGCAAAATGGACACAAAGTAATCGCAAACATAAGATGTTTGTTTCGAGGTTCGAGCCACCGCTCTACTCCCCGCCTTCACCTCCGTGAAGGGTTTCCACTATCCACCGAGGACGTTTACAACAGTCTACCAAAGACCCGAGCACCGAGCTCCACCACTTACAATAACCTCTACCGAAGAGGTGTCTCCACAAGAACAAGAAGAAGGAACAAGTAGCCAAGTGATCACCATGAGGATCACAAACTTCTTACAAACACTTTCTCTTTACAACTTCCTTATAGAATGAGGATAGGAATTTTGGCTCTAAGAAGTGTAGTGAGAAAACTCAGTTATAGATTGATTTTTGCTAGAGAACACAACTGAAAACAAGCTCAAGAAAGAATGAGAAAATTGGAGAGCTTAAAAACTTTTCTTCTCTTTTGAAAACTATGAAAACTTAGGGATTTTTCTTAGTGAGGAATGCAAGAGGCTATACTCCTCTATTTATAAGGAGAAGAAAAGGTTAAAAACAATTTATTTTAAGTTTATTTGACCTGAAAAAGTTCTCCAAAACCTCAGAAAAAGTCTGCAAAAACAGATTAAGAAAACAGCTTTCAGAATTGCACAAAAGAGGAAAGAGCCGTTGGGCTTTTGCAGGCTTGGCGGTCGACCGGTCCGGTCGGCCGCCCGCCCTGCTGGCAAAGATCCGATGGACTCGGGTCGACCGCTCGGGTCGATCGTCCTCTAAGAAGAAACACAGGTTTCTGAAGGCGGTCGACCGGGCGGTCGACCCAGAAAACCCGAGAGCAAACTGCAGACAGTCGGTCAACCCGGGCGGTCGGCCGACAGACATGCACAAGCGTGCATGTCCTGTGCAGGTGCCGGTCGACCGGGCCGGTCGGCCGGTCTAGCCTGAAACAGAAAATCAGAAGGAATTTTGAACTAGGAAATTTTTGAAGATAATTTTGTAGGTATATGTAGTTAAGTTTCATGTTGTAAAGATAGTTATACATGGTGTAAATAAGATATAGACTTTGTAAGGATTTTTGGAATCATGTATAAGAATCAAGGCATGAACTTGAAAACATATACCAAAACTAAAAACTTGTATTTTGAAAATGTGTGTGTGTATCCTAGAGCCAATTTTCCAAACTCAAACTTTAACAAACTATTTCTTATATTGGTTCTAAGGACTACAAGTTCTTCAAGTGGGCTTCTCCATATGATCTTGAAAGCTTGATTCTTGAGCCCGAATTGAGATGACTTGAGTCAAAACACCTTCTTTTTGGAAGAAACCTTACTAGTTTAATTAGAACCCTGAAACACACTCAAACAACAAGTATTATTAGTACAAATAACTAATATGTTTTGTAATCATCAAAACATACTAACACGGGTGATTGTAACCTTGGGCCAACATGCCTTTCGGCAATCAACGTTCGCACCTTTCCACTCCCGTCAATGTGTTTCATGACTTGGTGGAGAGTAGAGGGAACGATAGAATTGCGATGAATCCACGGTTGTCCCAGCAGCAAGTTGTAGGAGGTGTCAGCATCTATGACGTAGCATGTCACCTCGATCTTTGGTCTCCAATCTGGCATCTGAGCTTAACCTTCCCCATTGGACGAGTACTATTGGTATTGAATCCATAAATAGTAGTCTGGGTGGCGCTCAAACGGTGAGTAGGAATCCCGAGACGTTGCATGACTCGGCGAGGCATAATGCTCAATGCGGACCCGGGATCTACCTGAATGCAGTTCACCTCAGATGATCCAATATACCCTGCGAAGTAAAGGGGTCGATCATGTTTCCCCTTGACTTGCATATCATCTACCGTGAAGGTGATGCAGGGAATATTTTGGGAGTCGTGGAGGCAATCCTCTACATCTTCCTCCTTTGGCCCGATCGGCACCTGGGTCATGAAGACCTCAACATTAGCCAGAGCCTCTTGTAGAGCTTCTCTGGTCGACTTTGATAGTCTAAGAAGCTCATAAAGCGTAATCCGCGCCGGGATGTTGGCTAGTTGAGCCAAGACATCAAAGCGGTAAGGTGCTTTGGATCCTTCCGCTATGTCTTTCGAAAGAACTCGAGAAAACTGAAGTTCTTTCTGTTTCTCCACAGGTTGCTTTGTGGAGGGCTTGGCTAACCTGCAGCGGGTCTTGGAGGAATTACCGCCATTTCGTCATTGATTAGTATCTAATTTTGCATAATTTGTACCACATCTTCATATTTATTTGATAATAAATTCTGCTAATAAATACCTTGCTTGCTTGATTCTAGGTCATGGTGTGCAAATGAAGAAGAAGATCTAGATCACCATTTAATTGGTGATTAAAGGCCTACATGAATAGCTATTGACCTAAAGGGCTAATTCTGCAACAACCAGAGGCTGCACAGACGAATCCGAGAGCAGACTCTGATAGGGGACCAAAAGGACCGGCGCGGCTCGAAGCGCCGCGCGCGCGGCGCCAGGATGGCCGCGGAAATGCGACTTGGGCCGCGGAAACGCGGCCATACGGTCACGGCGCGCGCCCCGCTTCGGGCCAGGGTTTATCCCCTGGCCCCCTGTTCCCTTGGCGCCTATAAATACCCCCCTGGGGTTCCTGCGTTGAAGATATGCAAGTTTTAGGAGTAGTTTTCATTCCATGTTGTATTTTAGGGTAGTTTAGGTTAGCTTAGTTCTTCTTCCTCCCTTGTATTTTCCATTTTTTGTAGATCTTGTATTAGGGAGAGAGAGTGGTACATGTGGGGAAGCAAGAGTGCTTGTAATGGAAGGTGACAATCTATGAAAGGTGCTCTCTTATCTTATCTTTGTTTTTTCTCTCTAATCTCTTTTACATGTGTAACTAGTTTTTCTCTCATGGCAACTAACTACTAACCACCAACTTGCTAACTTCTTTGATGATAATCCACATGAATCTAATAGCCTCATTTTGGTCTTGCTCTTGCAAGAGCCATTGATGGCTCATGATGATGGATCTAACTCTAACTTCCTAACCACTAACAAGCTAACATTACTTTACTTCATGCTTGCTCTTATTGGGTTTTGATGATTTAAGTATAGCTTGCACTTGTTTGTTAAGTTGGGTTGTGATGAGTTACATATGGGTCATGCTTTGAATAGCTCTTGAACCATGGACTAGTGATGGCCAATGATACATGTGAGGCAACTATCACTAAGAGGTTAGCATGTTGGTGGAGTCATTAGTAGTTAGTAGCCGTGAGTTTTCTTTCTTTTCACATTGTTTTTGAAATACAACAAAAATCACAAAAACTATTCTTTTCTATGTTTCCCACTTCTTCGTATCTCACCGTACTTCTCTTTCCATTCTTTACTTTCTTTTCTTTTCATTCTTTAAAACTTTAAAGAATCTTTAACAAACACGTGAATCAACCGATAAAGCTTCTATCGCCTCCCGTCCTTGTGGATTCGACTCGTTTTAGCCTCTATGCTATAACAGAAGTATCGAGGAAGCCAAAGCGCACACACTTTAAATCTTCACTTCAAAACATACTATTTTTGTGGTTTCACCCCGATCAGTCATACTTTTTCAAATATGACTGCCCTGAACGGGTTTCCGCCACAAGTTGACTGGGTTCTGTGGCCAGAACTATTGTCTCCTCTTCTGAATCGGTTAACGAAGGAACATCAGTCTCCGCTTCTCGAGAAGAGGCGCATATCACATTACAATACGAAGGTTTAGCTTTGCCTTTGGACTTCCTGCTGGTCACAGTGGTCCATTACTGGCCATCCACAAGGTCAGGATGAACCCACATGACTTCTCCTTGGGGTGTGGAAACGGGTACCAGGCCCTTCTCCTGCTGTTGGTAAGGGTCTGTGTTGACCATTCTCAACTCTCCTCTTGGGATAGGGACTATGACGTCATATTCGCCGCCACCTTCTTCTGTTCTGGACGGAGTTTTAATACCTCCGCGTCAATCAGGGCCTGAAGGATATCCTTGAAGACGTAACAGCTCTAGGTGGGGTGTCCCAACATCCTGTGATACATGCAGTAGCTGGGATTATCGGTTTTACCGACTTCTTCAGGGCGCCTAGCTTCAGGAAGCTTCAGTCGATTGCTCTTGTTGAGTAATTTGAAGAGCGAGTCGACATGTTCATCCTTGAAGGAATACTGTTTGTTGGCGCGTGGTTGGCTTGAAGAGCCACTCCCTTTAACCGGTTGAGGCTTGACAGAAGATTTGGTTTCTGTCGCTAAGTTGTCCTTCCGTTTGGCTTGGAGGGATGTGTCTGGCGCACGTCTCGATGACCTCTCAGGTCTGGGTTTGTTTTCTTCTGCCTTGACCCGGGCGACGATCTCTTCAGCCTGTTCACCTTGTTGGATTAACTGCTTCCAAGTGCGGCTTTCAGCAACTCCTATTTAGGCAAGGAGTGAAGTTTGGAGATTGTAGCAGCATGTTTCCACCAGGGTGACCTGGGTCATACCGCTTGGACATCGGAGTGCCACATTCTGAAATCTTTCTACGAAAGACTTGACGGACTCTCCCTTTCGCTGCTTGGTGGCTAAAAGGGTAGGCATGTTGACCTCCGAGTCATCTTCAAAGAAGCGCGTTAGAAAGAGTTTCTCCAAGTCGCCCCAATTTTTGATGGAGCCCTCTGGGAGCTTCATGAACCATTCAAAGGCGAGCCCTTTTAAGGTGCCGATGAATAAACGCGCCAGGATGGCATCGTTATCTACCACGTTCCCTGTTTGAGATTTGAAGTAGTGATATGTTGGTTCGGTGAACCTTTCCCATCAAACGCTTGGAGGGTCGGAGCCTTGAACTTGGGTGGGTACGGAACTAAGTCCCACTCGGCCGGATATGGCCGGATCAATCCCGCTTCTTGGAGGCCTTTCCGGTTGGTAAGGGCCTCAAGACATTGCTCCAACTGATTCATTCTTTTAGAATGAACTTTTCCCTGGTCTTGGTTGTCCTTTTCCTGCGATGAGGATTTAGATGAATCAGAAGTAGACTGCTCTTCCTCCCCTATGTGCACAGAAGATGAGCTTTCCCCCTCTTTTCGCTTGCCTTTAGACTTCTTAGAGGAGGCTTTGTTGGTTGACTTCCTCTTGTCTTCAAGCAATTGTGCGAGCATATGCTTGAGGGAGTCGATAGATTCTTGCTGAGCACGAATCATCTCGAGTTGTTCCTTCTGGACCTGGGCTTGCTGCTCCAAGCGCCTGGCGGTCTCCTCAGGAGTGCTAGTCATATATATGTAGGCCTTTTTCTCTATGGAGGAATTTGAAGCCTGCGACTCTGCAATAGCGGAATGCGAGTCATTCACCTCAATGCCCCGGACTAGAGCATTGTAGTCAATCGGGGGAATTGCCCCGGTCCGGGCTCGAGTGTGTCGATACACTCCTTCTGGTTCTGTGTCAGACTCATCATCGGAACTGATTGCAGGTTGTTTTCCTCTGCTCCTACTCACCATGTTTGCAGTGAGCTCTGGATATTCAGTATCAGAGAAAATCCTCCTCCTGTGGGAACGACTTCTCTTAACTGATCAAGGAATCAGGGTCAGCTGTCTAACTAGAGACTGCTGGTTTGAACCTGAACTGTAACGGCACTCAGAAAGCATCGTGATAAGCCGTTGGCAGCAACATGACGAAGTGATTTGATTAGCACTTCTTTTCTTTGTCAGATAATCTCTCAGATCCGTGGGAAGAGGATCAAAGAGATTAGCCTCGCAATATCGAGGGCGGGAGGCATTCTAACTCTGTACAGCTGGGACACAGGGTTCGGAGACGCGGGGCGCCTGAACGCAGCTCTTGCGTCGCTGTTTCTGAGCGTGAGCTTCTCATCTCTGCTGAGAAGAGACGCGACTCTCGAGCTGCTGATTGTTGCGTCGAGGCGCGCAAGCTTCGCCTTGGCGTCTGTGGAGTAGGGCTTCAGAGGGGCCAACTTGGTGAACCTCATGCTTGGGTTGCTAAACGCGGATTTCGCGTGCCGGATGTGGTGCAGCAGAGACACCGGTTTGAACCTTGCGTCCTGTCTCAGTTGTTCCAACTTGCAGTTGACGCGCACGCCTCCTTTGTCGGCGTTCAGCGTTCCGATTGCGTCGTGGGGGTTGAGAGAAGCCAACGACGACCTGGTGCTGAGGAAGAGAGTGGATCGGCTGGACGCCAGAGAATTTGACCACGCGGGTCTCCTGAGAGACGTTGGCGCATGTGTTACGCCTGGCGTAATTGGCCACAACATCCCTCACAGCAGCTGCCTCTGAGAGAGGCTCAGATCGGACTTCGGGGTAAGTCCCTGTAGAGACCCTGCGGTAGGCGCGGGCCTTTTGGCTTTTGGAGCTGGAAGAGAGGAACTCTTCATACTTTGCCTAGTCAAATTCGACGACGAGCGATTCGACCGTTTTCCCCTTGTAGAGGACGTCACCTTGCGCCACAACTTGTTCGTCAGTAACGAAAGTAGTCCCCAGCAGAGTCGCCATCTCTTGTTTGGTACGGAGAATGGTTCGGTGTAAAGTTTCCTTGAATCAGTTGAAAGGTTACAACGGACTTCTGCTCCGACTACAAGGGAGGGGAGATGTTGAATCTTAAATCTCCCCTTTGTTTAGTGCTGGGTTCTTCAGGTGGCGATGGAAAGTGAATCTTGTTTTCCATTGACCGGGTGAACGTCGAAAACTTTTGGGGATCTTCTCTTCAGGTGGCGGACGGAGTAACGCAGCTCTGTCGGGCAGAAATCTCAAAGAGATTGTAGGCAAAGACTAACTTGTACGCAGCAAGTTGTTTGAAGGGTTGGACTCTCTTTCCTCCTCTCTGGAAGTTCTAAAGTCCAGCTCTTTTCTCTCAGAGTTCTTCTCTCCGAAAATCTGACCCCTTCTTCATAGCAATGGGGCTATTTATAGAGGTTTCAGGAGCGTACGTGCCTCCTAAAAACAGTCCATAATGGGGGTTAACTTTTTCCGTTATGTGAGCCGTGATTGACCCTATAACCGGGACGGTTACAACTGAGGTGCGGGTTTCGAGCCACGCGCCTTGGGGCTGCTGAGACGCGGGTGTCGACCCTCGCGCCTTGGCGCTGCTGAGACGCGAGTTTCGACCCACGCGCCTTGGTGCTGCTGAGACGCGGGTCTCGCGCCTTGGTGCTGCTGAGACGCGGGTTTCGACCCACGCGCCTTGGTGCGGCTGAGACGCGGGTTTTGACCCTCGCGCCTTGGTGCTGCTGAGACGCGGGTTTCGACCCTCGCGCCTTGGTGCTGCTGTGACGCGCCCTGCGTCTGGAGTTTGGGACTCTGCTTTTGACGACTTGTCTTTAATGATTTTTAGACAACCTACAGACACATTTCGAATTTAAAGAAGGATCTTTACTCGTTGGGAGCTTTGGAAGCTGGAGGGTATAAGTTTTCTGGTACAGATGGAGGAATCAAAGTTACCAAAGGCTTCATGATGACTCTCAAAGGAGAACAAATAGCAAACTTGTACAAGTTGACAGGAAACATTAGTATTGGTAATGCTTCAGCAACAACAGAGAAGGAGGATACTATAAGATTTTGGCACATGTGTCTTGGACACATGAGCGAGCAAAGTCTTCATGCTTTACACAAAAAGAGTGCTCAATCGGGTATCAAATATTGCAAACTTGATCTTTGTAAATTTTGCATCTTGGGTAGGCAACGCAGAGTAGCTTTCTCTATATTACAGCATAAAATAAAGGCTTGCTAGATCTCATACACACGGATGTGTGGGAGCCTTCGCTAGTAGCATCCATTGAGGGGGCAGGTACTATGTTGCTTTCATAGATGATTTTTCAAGAAAAGTTTGTGTATATTTCTTGAAGCAGAAATTAAAAGTATTTCAGAAATTCAAGGAGTAAAAAAGTATACTGGAAAATCAGACGGGGCGAAAGGTGAAAGTCTTGAGGTCCAACAATGGAGGCGAATATACCTCCAAAGAATTCAAAGATTAGTTAGAAAGTAGCGGCATCAAACACCAGCTATGCATTCAAGGTGACCATAACAAAATGGAGTAGCATAGTGTATGAATCAGACACTTATAGAGTGTATCCGCAGTATCAGATTACAAGCTAATATGTCAGAAGGATTTTGGGCAGAGGTAGTAAATCATACGAGTTTCTGGTAAATATGTCACCATCAATAGCTATTAATCTTCTGATCTCAAAGGAGATATGACGAGGAGAGTCTGTGGACTATTCAACCTTACAAATTTTCTGTTGCCCTACGTATAATTTGGTTGATCGTCAGAAAAGAAACAAACTGGAGTCCAGTCTAAGAAGTGTATCTTCATCAGGTTCACCAAAGAGTCAAGGGTTTCAACCTTGGATCCCGAGAAAAGGAGCGCCTTTACCAACAGAGATGTGATCTTTCATAAAGAATCAAGTTGCAAGAAAAGTCAAAGGTGGAGGATAAACCGCAAGGTGGAGCTTCAGACAGTTCGACAGACACTCAGGAAAAGAGAGTTGAGTTCTCAGAGAGCCCTAAAATGCCTGAAGGGTCAAAAGAGGACTCCTCAAATTTAGATGAAGATGAACAGGAGGCTACTCACGAGCAAACTAGTTCGTTGAGGTTGTGAGTCAGAGTTTCGGTGCCACCAACAAGATATGGCTGGGAAGATGATCATGTCTCTTTCGCATTAGTAACAGAAACAGGAGATCCTGAGAGTTATAAGGAAGCGATTGAGAGAGAAGACCACGGCAAGTGGATTACAGCCATGGAGTAAGAGATAGTCTTTGGATAGAAACCAAATATGAATATTAGTTGATCTTCCAGAGGACTCCAAGGCAATAGGTTGCAGATGGGTCTTTCGCAAGAAGGATAATAGCAGTACAAGGTAAGGTTAGTTGCTAAAATATATGCTCAGAAGGAGGGTATTGAGTACAATGAGATCTTCTCTCCTATGGTTAAGCATACATCTATTCAGATATTATTAGCGAGAGTTGTTCAGTTTGATCTATAGTTGGAGCAGATGGATGTCAAAACAGTATTTTTGCATGGTAAGCTGGAGGAAAAGATATGCATGAAGCAATCTGAAGGTTATATTCAGGAAGGTAAAGAAAATAAGGTGGGTCTTCTAAAGAAGTCCCTCTAAGCAGTCTCCCAGGCAGTGGTACAAATAGTTCGACTCTTTCATGATCAAGGTTAGATACAACCGATGTTAATATGCTAGTTGTGTCTATTTTAAGCACAGTGATAACCTGACATATTTGCTGTTATATGTAGATGATATGCTGATTATTGCGAAAAGCAAGACACATGTTTAGAAGCTTAAAACTCAGCTCAAGAAGGAATTTGACATGAAGGATTTGGGAGAAGCTAAGAAGATTTTAGGTATGGAGATCACTCGAGATAGAGTCTCAAGCAGACTTTGGTTATCCTAGAAGAACTATGTTCTAAAGGTGTTGGAGAGATTCAACATGGCAGAAGTAAGACCAGTCACCACTCTTTTAGCAGGTCACTTCAAATTATCCTCAAAACAATATCCACAATCACCAGAAGAGGAGGAGGAGATGTCTCGAGTGCCATATGCTAGTGCGGTGGGATCACTCATGTATCCTATGCTCTGCACTAGGCCTGTTTAGACTATGCAGTTAGTACAATAGTTGGTCCATGTCAAATTCAAGAAAGTAACATTAGAAAGCAGTTAAGTGGGTGCTACGATATGTGCGAGGAACTGCAAGATAAGGCTTGGTGTTTCAGAGATTTAAAATGAGAAAGTCTAGGTTACTTCAAGGCTATGTTGATGCAGATGATGTGGGAGATCTTCATCAGTAAAGATTAATGATGAGCTATATATTCACAGTAGCTCAGTGCATCATTAGTTGGAAGGCAAAGTTGTAAGATACAGTTGCTCTTTCAACGACAGAGGCAGAGTACATAGCTGCAATTGAGGCATCAAAGGAAGCTTTGTTGTTGAGAGGATTAGTTCAAACATTTAGTATTATACAAGATTCATTTCGAGTTCATTACGAAAATCAGAGTGCAATTCATCTTGCTCACATGTATCACAAGCGGATGAATCAGTGGGTCGGGGATGATAAGATGATCGATTTGGTAAAGATCAGCACGGAGAAGAATCTAACGGATATGATGACAAAGACCATCCCAGTGGAGAAGTTTAGAGCATCTCTGAATTTTATCAAGGTTCTCCAAAGATAAAGTGGCGAACAGGCTCTTGTGTGGGAGCCATGTGAAGTCACAAAAAGGGGAGAAAGTGTAATACCCTTATTTTGTAATATAGGATTTTATAAAAATGATAGTAATTTAATACGTATATATGTATTTTGTATTATGAGGTTTATTATTAATATTATTATCTAGATAAATTTGTATGTGTGGTTATGAGCCCAGCTATCTCTCTTTCCTTTCATTCCCATTCTTTTCTATTTTCATCTTATTGTTTTCTTTTTCCCCAAGACCCAAACCCGCAACCCATTATTCTTTCAAATTCTAACCCTAAATAAATCAAACCAAATCCTAAACTTAACTACTAAATCTTTATCCAAACCAACCCAATCTTTATCCAAACTAATTAATCCTAATCTCAACAACTCATAATCTAAATCTTAACTAATCATCTTCCCATCTTTTTTCCTCTCCACGCCCTGCAAAACCCCCTCACCTTGCCACATTAACCAGCCCAAGACCCTCCATTCCCTCGTGTGCCCCCTCATTCCGCATCCTCAACTGACGCCGCTGCCGCCATGGGTCGAGTCATCAGAGCTCAGAGGAAAGGAGCGGGCTCCGTCTTCAAATCCCACCCACCACCGCAAGGGGCCGGCCCGCTTCCGCAGCGTCGACTTTGGCGAGAGGAACGGGTACCTCAAGAGCGTCGTCACCGACATCATCCACGATCCCGGCCGTGGTGCGCCGCTCGTCCGCGTCACTTTCCACCACCCGTTCCGCTACAAGTACCAGAAGGAGCTCTTCATCGCCACCGAGGGGATGTACACCGGCCAGTTCTTGTACTGCGGCCGCAAGGCCAACCTCATGGTTGGCAATGTTTTGCCCCTGAGGTCGATCCCCGAGGGAGTGGTCGTCTGCAACGTCGAGCACCACGTTGGGGATCGTGGTGTGCTCGCTAGGGCTTCTAGGGATTACGCGACTATAAGCTTGAGCCACCCTCCTCCTTTTGTCCGTGATTGTTACACATATTTGCATATTATACCACTTCCATACCATGCATATTACAAATAAATATATGATTTTTAATCCTCTTCTCTATATATTTGCAGGTACACACTCTAAAGGAGAGAAAGCCATTAATCACCTTAATTAGCAATAATTAAGTGATTAATCAAAGATTAAAGATAAGCCAAAGATTTGAATCCCAGATCCAGAGAAATCCGCGTAACAAACGAAGATTCCAGATATACCACGTGGATAACAAACTCTCAACTAATCTTCAACAGAAAGATCTGGCTCAATGGCCAGGATCAAGCCGCGATCCGCGGCAGATCCGCGGCAATCCTAGGTCGTTATGACCTCGGATTTTGCGCTAACAAACTTGGCTCTCGAAGGTTCTCTCCCATGCTATAAATACTGCACCTGGCCTGCGAGCAGAGACAGAATGGAGAAGAGAGGAAAATTCATTAGTATGTTGTAATTTTGTTTAGTTTTTCTCTAGGTTTTGTTCTTTAGATCCCTCTTCTTCTTCCCTAGAATTCATTGTAAAAGAGAGAGATTGTGAGAGAGAGAGCTTGTGTAATCAAGGGTGACAACTTGAAGCTATGCAAGGATTCATCCATTCTCCTTCCTCTACTTGAAGCTTGGTTCTAGTTTATGTGCTTTCTTTACATGCTTTCTTTATTGCTTTCTTTAATTCCTTGCAATTTACTTCAAGCTTTGTTTTACTTCTTTAATGGCTTGTAGCTAATTCCTTCTCCATGTACTAGCTAACCACTACTCTTGCTAACTACTAACTCATGGGTGATTGCTTTACTTCATCTTGCAAGTTGTATGATCTTCTCTTCTCCGATGGTTAAACCACCGTCTTCCAAGTGAGAAAGTAATTAGGTCAACACGCAAGACGAACCATACGCCAATGGAGTGACAACATTAGGAACGCATTCATTATCACGGAGTGTGGTAAGCTTTGGCAAGATAGCAAGGTAAGCTAGTCATGGTTCTCTTCCATTCAAGTTTTATTTTCTTCTAGTGTGAATACAAGTCCAATCCTCTTCTTGATTTCTTTTCCCGACTTTTTCACCATGAACATATCCATCTTTTCTTTAGTTTGTTTTTCTTTTGATTCATTATTTTTATTAGCATAGAAGAATTATCGTTTGTTCACTTCACTACCACTCGTAAAGCTTCCATCGCGAGCTCTCCCTAAGAATCGACTCGGTATAGTCCTATACTATAGCGGAGACAAGAAAGGGATACATCAAATACATTTTTATACTCATAATAAGTATACCTTCTTAGTCTAATCAAATTTTTGGCGCCGTTACCGGGGAGAGCAACGGATTTTCTTTAAAGTGAGAAACTAAACGAACTTTCTTCTCTGTTGCAGGTTACAGGAGAAGAAACAGGAAAATTTTGCTTGCAGTGACATATAAGTGGACCTGGGCCTCTGCTCTCGAAAGCAGAGACCACGATCCCTCAGTTTTGCCGCGGAATCCAGGTTTTTGCCGCGGATCTGCGGCAATTCTGAGTGAACTACTTACAATTTTTCTGCAGGGGCTCTGATTCTGTAAAACACAGCTGCTGATATAATTGAAATCCTGTATTTTTCACCTATTACCTGCTAATTTAATCAACAGTAAAAAGTTGGTTGAAATTTTTAAAAATTGTTTAGACACTTGCATTTTAGGCACGTGTCTTTCAATTCTTTTACTTTTACTGTTGAAGAGTGCTGGATGCAAGGTACGTTTCGCATTGCATATAGACTAGGAATCATCTCTTGCTTGATTTTCATGCTTTGAGTGAATCCTTGTGATATTTCTTGTACACTTGCACAAATCAATTTTAAGGGCATAACCCGTAAATAAGATAAGGTGGGGAGTTCATTACCCTTTCCTTAGCCCGAAAATCATTTTCCCAAGCACTCACTAACCCAAGCCTAATTTAATAAAAAAAGTAGACGTTGGCCCTAGGGACATCTCGGACTCATTTAGGAGATTATCCTAAGGGGGAAAAGTGTTGGAATTTAACTCTTGCAAAATCGGTGTCTAGGAAAGGGGTTGAGGGCCGAAAGCCCGAAGGTTGCTGGTTACTTAATTAAGGAACGTCTCCGGACGGAAAACCTCCCACCAACCTTACCCTTCCCTGGCTGATTAGCTTGTGGTTAGAGTCTACACTAAACCTCCCGTGGACAGTCTATCAGTTAGGAGTCGTCTAGGTCCTAAGTCTACCCTAACTTAGGTTAGAATTTTTCTTTCTTTTGTTTGTTTGTTTGTTTGTTTGTATTTGATTGTGTGATATGGCTTACAATTACAATTCTTTCCATCCTAATAATAATCCATATTTCACACCATCTCCATATTCGGATAATTCTAACCCGGTGTTTTACAATATGCACCAACCAAATACACCGGGTTGGCCTTATCCGAATCAATATGACCCATACCCCCATCTAACAATTATAATGTCCAAAATAATTTCAACTCTTCATCGAGTTATTGGGGATTCCAGTCCCCCGAGTTTAATTATCAACCTCCTTGTCCACCATTTCCACCAAGTCCACAATATTCACAAGATTCATTTCCCGATTCCGCTTCATATACTCCTTTTTCTGAACCATTTGAAGAAAAATCTAAGTTACTAAGGAGTTTAGAAGCTAATTTACAGAGAGCTAAGCAGACACTTCCAGAACCATTTTCCTCTCCAATTCCACAGTATTTTCAAGAGTCTTACTCAGTTTCACCTCTTCATAATGAACAACCATTTATGAGTAATGATTTCTTGTGTGAGTCCACTCTTCCATCACCATACATTTTTGACTCACAATTTCATCACCAATTCCAAAACAATTTTTCATCTTTTCAACAAAATGATGAACCAATGAATTGTGAAAAGATGCTTGAATTCCTGACTCATGCTCGAAATGATCGTAACCGTGACATAGATTTGATGATCCAAACTCTTCATTCTCATCCTATTTCTAATGTCACTAATCATTCTGTCAAAGAGTCATGTTGTTTTGGCAATCAAGATTCAATTTCAGCACAACCGCCTGAACTTGCCCAAACTTCAGATTCCATAGACATTTTGGCAAGTTTTTCATTTCCTAAAATTGAACTTGTCCAAACGTTAAATCCCATTGACATTTTGGCAAGTTTTTCATCTCCTACAAATGAACTTGTCCAAACTTCAGATCCAATTGACATTCTGGCAAGTTTTCCTTTCCCTGAAATTGAACTTGAACATGATTATGATCCTGAACTTTCACCAGATGATTCAACTCTACTTCCTGATTCAATCATGACTTCCATATCCATACCTGATTTCAGTTTATTTCCCAAGTCAGACTTAGATCCAGTACCCATCTGTTGTGAAATTGAATCACCAATCTTTTATGATGATCACATTGAACTTGACCAATTTCATACTCTTGAAAGTTCCATTGATAAATTGGCAAGTTCCCAATTTTTTGGAATTGAACTACATGAGGAATGTGATCTTGAACCCCAACTTAGTGATTCAATTCTTTTTCCTGATTCCATAATGACTCCGGTATCTTTACCTCACTTCAATTTTTTCCCGGAGTCAACCTTGGATCCTTGCCCAATTCACAATGAAGTTGAATCACCCATCTTTGAGGATCATATTGAACTTGCCCAATTCTACACTTCTGAAGATCCTATTGATAAATTGGCAAGTTCTCCATTTTGTGGAATTGAACTCAATGAGAAATGTGACTTTGACCCTCAAGTTTGTGATTTAGTTCAAATACCTGAATCATTAATGACTCCTGTTTTGTTACCCAATTTGAGTAACATTTTAGAGTCAGTTTTGATTCCCAACCCTCCTGAACTTGAATCACTAATCTTAGATAGTCACATTCCATCATGGGAAACTGAATGTGGACTTGAGCTTCATTTTCTTGACTTGGACCCAGTTCCTGAATCCATTCCGACTCCTGAACCTTTACTTGACTTCATTCACTTCCCTGAGTCGGTGTTCCTTTCCGAGTCCAAGTCAACCGTTCTATCATTCCATATTCCATTCTGGGACAAGGTAGTTGATAAATTTAACTCAGAAATTATTTTAAAAATTTGGAAATTAGATGGGGGAATGTACATAATAATCTTAAATGCACACATCATTTTTGTGGGTCATATTATTGAAATTTCTGGTGGGTTCCTGAAAACCCAACGTAAAATTGATTGGGCCATGTTCCGTGGACCAATCCGTCCACCACCGGAACCACCACCTTAAGATAATTTTTTTTTACTAACATAGGATTTACTAACATAGAATTTAGAAAATACATAAAAAAAATAATAAAAAAAAATAAATAGAAATAAAGGAGGGATTTTTATGCTTAAAGGGAGTTTCCACACTTTCCAAATTCAAATCTTTCTACATTCCTAGGTTTCTTCATATTCCAATCTCCTAGGGTCAAACCTATTTTCAAATCTTTCCAAATCCTTAGGGTAAATTCGTTTTTAACCTAGGGATACATTTGGAAACCCCACTTTTCTCCCTCCTATAAATATTCATCTACCCCACACTTCAACCCTCACACGAGAAACCTGTCTTCAGATCCCCAATCTTCTCTCAAAGCGCCGCACACTGCAACTTTCCCTTCCCCAGTTCTCACAGATCTGCCGCGTTCCCGCGGCTCCAGCCGAGCATCCGCGGCGTTTCTGAAGCCTCTTTTGTGCAGAAAAATTTTGCTCCGATCGATTTCACGCACTTTCCGTAGATCTGGTGCTACATCTTCCTCCAGAGCTTTCTGAATCTACAACAGAGATCTATTTTATTCCCCCACGTAATCCGGGGTGGTTCGACTTCTAATCTCTTCTTTTTACCGCTTTGCTCTTAAATTCATACTATGGCACCTCCAATTTTTGCTGAGAAAGATTTTGGGCGGATTTTAATTGATCCAAATGGTTATGGACATGTGTTTTTAGAAAGGATTAGGGCTAGGAATTGGTACACATTGATATATGATAACTCTGAGACCGAGGCATTTTATTGTCCCGAACTTGTGAAGACGTTTTACACTCATCTTGACCTAGCCTCGGTAGATCCACAAACATACCAATTCACTGTCCACATGCCCACAGGAGATTTTATTGTCACGCTTCCTCTTCTTGAGGAAGTCACTACTGTCTGCACCATCATGCACCCAAGCGAGCCTCTCCCTTTGATTGACTATATGACTGTTATGGGAGCTCGCTGTACTGAGCAGGATCGTGGGTTAAAGGCTAACACCACGTTTAGGAATGTTCATTGCGTTGGACGTTGGATCCAACGCAATATTTTAGGGTTAGACCATACCACGACTTTTAACAGGCCTGTGTTGCAGATTATACATGACTTAATGACACGTCAGCACACGGTTTGTTTAAACAAGGTCATCTTCCATGCACTAATCACCAACTCTTCCCGCACAAGAGGTGCCAAATACTCACATCCCACCTTAATAACACGTCTGTGTAGGACTTTTCTACCAGATGATCTCTTTGATTCATTTGATAGAGTGTTTGTTGCACCCGAGAGATCTACCAGTTCGTACACTAGTTGTTTACACGCAGTATGGACTCCTACAGTCCAAGCTGAGGATGTACCGGTAGAGTCCTCCTCTGAGGAGAGTTTTGAGGAAGAGGATGAACCTGAATTTTGGAGGCAGGAACCCCCAGCAGAATCACGAGCTTTCATGTCTTCCATCTGGAAGGGCATGAAGAAAATTTTTAGGGGTCAAGTGAGGCTGAGGAAGAAGGTGGAGGAGGAATCATCCAGGTTATCCTCCAGGTTAGATGATATTGAAGCGACGTTGAGGAGGACACAGTCGGCAGGACCCAGTACTACTGCGGGTCCAAAGAGGAGGAGGGAGTGACTTTTTACCTTACCTATTTCATGCATCATTTTTATCTTGCATACATTGAGGACAATGCATGAGATAGGTATGGGGGGTATGTACTAACATAGGACTTTTTATTTTCTTTATAGGATTTTTATTTTTTTTAGGTCTTCCATTTTATTTTTAGATTTTATCTTTTCTTTTTAGATTTGACTTTTCTTTTAGAAAATTAAAAAAAATAATAAATAAAAAAAAAACTTTTTGAAATAAGAGACAAAGTTTTGATCTATTTTTAAGAAAATTAAGATGTATCTTAGGAATTAAGAAAGGCTTAATTATGACATCTTAAACCTAGTTGAAATAATAGATCTTGTTTGAAATTATAGGCTAAGTAAGAAAAATTGGGGAGATATTCTTATCTTGAATTTTTTGCCTTAGATAATATGCACTTTACACTTACACATTTCTTGGGATGGAGACAAAGACCAAAAATGCCATATAAATAAAAAAAAATATAAATAAAAGATCACTTATTAAGCTGGATAACTATGCCTCAAGAAGCATGGTTACTCACGCCTAACGGTGATCTCACTTATTAAGCTGGATAATTGTGCCTCAAGAAGCATGATTATTCACGCCTAACGGTGATTATAAATAATCCCCTTTAGTTTTGTGGCCTTTTTCACTCGAGTCCTTTAACCCGAGGGATGTTTTCTCATCTGGTGCCCTAGAACCATCTGGTTTGGGAGTCATCGGTTATAGGCTCGCTACATGGGTGAACTAGAAAGCCTAAGAAAACTAAGGGAAGAAGAAAAAAAAAAGAGAAAAGAAAAATAAATAAATAAATAAATGGCTTGATGGTTAGAGTTGAAATCCCAGAAATTTTCACAGAGCACAGTGTGCATATTATCTAGGTTTTATGAAAGATAAAGTATTCAATCTAATTTTGAACTCTTACCTTAATTAAAAACAAGATCTTGCATAGAGACTAAGTTTAAGAAAGAATGATTATAGGTGGACTTATGACCTAGGATCACTTATATTTTTGCGAAAATAGTTCGTAAACATGTCTCTTGTTCAAAATGCATTTTCAAAACACTAACATTTGTTTTCTTTCTTTATGGATTTTATGGGTGTAATCCGCTGAAAACCCTCAGGAGACAACACTCCTCCTCTAGGGTAACCTAGAGGTTTAATGGCTTGTTGCACGTGCTCAGTGCAATCGTGTCACCTACGAAAGTGGTGTAATAAAGTAGTTAGGATTTTCTTTTTCTTTCTTTTTCTTGTTTGCTCGAGGACGAGCAAAAGCTAGGTATGGGGGTGTGATTGTTACACATATTTGCATATTATACCACTTCCATACCATGCATATTACAAATAAATATATGATTTTTAATCCTCTTCTCTATATATTTGCAGGTACACACTCTAAAGGAGAGAAAGCCATTAATCACCTTAATTAGCAATAATTAAGTGATTAATCAAAGATTAAAGATAAGCCAAAGATTTGAATCCCAGATCCAGAGAAATCCGCGCAACAAACGAAGATTCCAGATATACCACGTGGATAACAAACTCTCAACTAATCTTCAACAGAAAGATCTGGCTCAACGGCCAGGATCAAGCCGCGATCCGCGGCAGATCCGCGGCAATCCTAGGTCGTTATGACCTCGGATTTTGCGCTAACAAACTTGGCTCTCGAAGGTTCTCTCCCATGCTATAAATACTGCACCTGGCCTGCGAGCAGAGACAGAATGGAGAAGAGAGGAAAATTCATTAGTATATTGTAATTTTTTCTAGTTTTTCTCTAGGTTTAGTTCTTTAGATCCCTCTTCTTCTTCCCTAGAATTCATTGTAAAAGAGAGAGATTGTGAGAGAGAGAGCTTGTGTAATCAAGGGTGACAACTTGAAGCTATGCAAGGATTCATCCATTCTCCTTCCTCTACTTGAAGCTTGGTTCTAGTTTATGTGCTTTCTTTACATGCTTTCTTTATTGCTTTCTTTAATTCCTTGCAATTTACTTCAAGCTTTGTTTTACTTCTTTAATGGCTTGTAGCTAATTCCTTCTCCATGTACTAGCTAACCACTACTCTTGCTAACTACTAACTCATGGGTGATTGCTTTACTTCATCTTGCAAGTTGTATGATCTTCTCTTCTCCGATGGTTAAACCACCGTCTTCCAAGTGAGAAAGTAATTAGGTCAACACGCAAGACGAACCATACGCCAATGGAGTGACAACATTAGGCACGCATTCATTATCACAGAGTGTGGTAAGCTTTGGCAAGATAGCAAGGTAAGCTAGTCATGGTTCTCTTCCATTCAAGTTTTATTTTCTTCTAGTGTGAATACAAGTCCAATCCTCTTCTTGATTTCTTTTCCCGACTTTTTCACCATGAACATATCCATCTTTTCTTTAGTTTGTTTTTCTTTTGATTCATTATTTTTATTAGCATAGAAGAATTATCGTTTGTTCACTTCACTACCACTCGTAAAGCTTCCATCGCGAGCTCTCCCTGAGAATCGACTCGGTATAGTCCTATACTATAGCGGAGACAAGAAAGGGATACATCAAATACATTTTTATACTCATAATAAGTATACCTTCTTAGTCTAATCAGTCCGCCACCTGCAAGCAAAGAAAGAGAGGTTGTTTGCCACCTGCAAGCAAAGAAGAATAGGAAGTGAGTAGGTTCAATTAAAGGTTATGTGGTTTGGCTTCAAATCCAAGCAACAAAAAAAAAAAAAAGAAATTGAAGAAGAAAGATTTGGAGCACCTCCAGCCCATGCCCATGCCGTGAGTCCACTTTATTCATCTCCCTTCATTTTGTATTTTATGTGTTTAATGATAATGGGTATTGTTGATTAATTATGTGTTTTATTGTGTGGGAGATATTTTACTCCGAGCCGTTTTCCGGCTCTCCGTGGATCGCCGTGGATCACCGTCGATGAGTGCGAACGCACCCATGCCCTCCACGGCGAACTCTTCTATCCAACAACATCCCCGCGGCCCCCGACGACCCCATCAGAGCCTCCGTCGGTGCGCCGCAAATCACCACATTATTAGGTGAGTTACTTTCCTTCTCCCACTTCATTTCTCTTCCATTTCATGTTAACATATATATATATATATATATATATATATATATATATATATATATATATATATATATATATATATATATGTTTTATATTATGTGTAGTAATGTATCTTAATTTATATGCATGGTTACTATTTATTTATGTGGATGGGTGTGTCATTTAATTTAATTAAGTGTATGTTATTTAATTAAGTACATGCATACTTATGTATATATATAGGTGTGTGTGCGTGAGTTGATGATTGTATATTTGTGTGTGTGTGTGTGTGTGTGTGTGTGTGTGTGTGTGTATATATATATATATATATATATATATATAATGCATGTATGTATATATATATATTTAGTGACTATGTATGTATGTGCACTTGTATACGTATATATGCGGGTGTACACGTATGTGTCGGGTTGCTCGGGAGGTGTTTAGTGTATGTTTATATTTATTTGTATGTGCGGTTGCGTGTTACAGCATTTCGGATCCGTTTGGTGAGATCCGGACCAATTGCAGGAGACCCGGACCCGATCTGAATTCGTGCTCGTTGTGGACCCGATACAATGGTGATTCGAAGACCGATCCATGGGATGAGCCGTATATCAGCACTGGTTCGTGCAATGAAGACCAGAGGGCGATTCGGTTTCAAAACCGCGTCATTTCATGTGAGTGTTCGTTCATGTGTATTTATCGTTGTCAGTTTGCATTTACATGTTGCTCTTATCATTTCATGTGATTTCCTGTTATATTTTACTAGTTTCATTACTTGTATTCGTTCATGAGATATCTATGATTGTTCACTTTAATTATCTAGTTAATAGGAGCTTGTATCAATATCTTTTCATGTGTTGATAGTTTAGCATTGTTGCCTTAGGCCTAGTTTTGATATACCTGTGACTTGACTCAATCTATTGATTGGATAGATTAAGTGCATGTTGAGCATCAGATATATAAGGATCTTGTATTTGAACATTGAGATATTAGAGATATATCATTTCATGAATAGATGATTACTGTTTCAGACTGGGGCTAATTGTAAAGGAACTTGGCCTGTACACTAGGTTGATCTTATGTTGGATAGGTTCGTGATTATGGTTTACGATCTATAATTTATCTGAACAATTATCAGACTTGATATTTCTCACTTGGTGATAATTCAGTTAAGAATTTATTCGGGTAATTGAGAACATATTAGATGTGATCTTACTTTACTAAAAGATTAGAGTTCTTGACGATTGGATGGTACATGGACTTATTCAGAGTTGGACTATAATTTGGACTAAACTTGAGTTATAGATGACATTGGATTTACGTTCTTTATAATAGCCTGATCTGTATTAAGATAAGATGATATATTTCATGTAGAGTACTTCTAGACTTGTTATTCTTTTATTGGTAATAACTTAGGTGATTGATGATGGACTTGTTATTGAAAATCACCTAGAGGGGGGGTGAATAGGTGATAATGCTAATCAATGCACAATTAAAAAAATATGACGCAACAATCGCCCAAAACAAGACTAAGAGCCGAATGCCCCGTAAAGGGTTCTGAACTCCTTCCTCCTGATTCCTCTTGAAATGAGTTAGAGGTGCTCAATGCAACCTTGTTGTATGGGACTATGATTGACAAGATGAATGAAAACAAATGAATGTTGCAATGAAGATTGTGAGCAAGTAATAAGAGCAATGAAAGTAAAGCAGGAAGTAAGAGCAAGTAAACCAAACGCAAACACCGAGAATTTTTCTGAGGTTCGAGCACCCAGCTCTACGTCCCGCCTTCCCCTGAAGGATTTCTAACCACTATAACTTCACAAAGATGTTACAAATACACCGGAGTACCCAACTCCACAATCCCAAGTACAAGTTCTCTCTTGGTAGTCAAAAGACCACAAACTCTCTTTTGCAAAACTCTCTTCCCTTACAAAAATCCTTGTAGAACAATGAGTAGGAATGAAGCTCTTGAGTGTAAGTGAAAAGAGAAAGGAAATCAGAGAGTTTTGAAAAACACTTCAGAAAATGAGAGAGAATTTCAGCACAAAAACCAAGAAACAAAGCTCTTTTGAATGCCTTAAACTTTTGAAACTTTTGCAAATTTTCTTGTAAACAATCTCTCCCTAAACACCCCTATGTATAGTAGAGGGCTAGGGTTTAAAGATAAAACTCACTTAAGGCTAAATAGAAAGTATTAGGATCAGTAAATGACATTTAAACCCTTATTAGAGAGAAAAAGACAAAATAAATCAGTTTTAAAATTATAGCCGTTACTGTTCAAACGGCTATCCGGTCGACCGGTCGGTCGACCGAAATACAAAAATAAGAGCCGTTGCCGACTCTCGGTCGACCGCCCGGTCGACTGAAAAATACAGAGAGCAATGGTCTTGCAGTCAGGCAGGTTTCGGTCGACCGCCCGGTCGACCGTGAAACGTGCACACGGATACGCACTGCTGCCAGAACCTCGGTCGACTGGGTCGGTCGACCGTCTTGACCTGACACAGGGTCGGCCGACCGGACGGTCGACCGGCTCAGGTCAAAGGCCAAAACAAAAACAGAATTTTGAAGGGAATTTAAAATTAAACAAAGTAGTTTTGAATAGAGATATATATAAAACATAAAAATGAGTTTGTAGTCAGAACATTGTATACAAAAATATTTTGTACATATTATAGGAAATATTTTTGGAAATAAGATGTGCGCAAAAACGTGTGTGATAGAGCTTCAAACCTATTCACTATTCTTTAACAAAACTATAAAACTAGAAACAAATCTAATGAATTATCTTGAGCAATCTTGAAGTCTTGAGCCATGCAATGCCTTGCTAGAGCCTTCTCTTATATGTTCCTTCCTTGATGTGCAAAACGCCTTCTTTACTTCATGAACCTAGAAGTTCTTGCAATAGCTAAGCAATGGCCTCCAAATATGGTACTAACCTGAAACTTATCTTAAACAAACTTATTAGTACCAAATAGCTCTTATTTGTTTTGTTATCATCAAAACTCTAAACAAATGGAGAGTGTAACCTTTTGGGCCAACAGTTACGATGCTATTTTACTAAGAGATTGGATTACTTGATGCTTGGATCAGAATATGGACTTAGTTGGAGTTCGAGTCGAACTAGGATTTATGTTATTTACATTGGATATTGATCAGTATTTATATGTGACTGATTTTGTTGGATTGTGACTAGATGTGTGGGTATCTTACCTTTGACTTCGATATGTGATATCATATTGGTTTTGGATTATTAGAAGCAAGAGTTCCTGGATGTACCTACTGATTATCTCATTTAAGTATAGATGAGTTGTTGGTATTGATTTAGAAGTGAATTATTCCAGATTGCAGTTGTTTGAGGATGTTTCCTATGTAGATATGATTTCAGTATCTGTTAATTTATTGATCTCGAGAATATACCATGTGCTTCATGTTTAGTTACTGATCAATTCAGTTAGGGAGATAGAGTTATTATGAGAGTGATTTTATTGATATCGATGATTATGGTACATGTTCGGAGTTTTATGACAACTATTGATTGATCAGATTTATTGATGACTTAGATGATGGATATCGATGACTTTGAGGATATTAGTTGATTATATACATTGCCCGGATTATTCTATTCATGACAGTAGGTTATTACTCATCCTGAATATCTTGATTTACATGACAAACTTGATTGTTTATACATGATATCTACCTGATACTATTGTCCATGTTACCATTAATTGCTGGGAAAATATTGTTACACGGTAACAACACCGTCATGTTATACTTGTTACATATTCCTGTTATACCGGTATCTTGTTCACTGATATTATATATTCCTGTTATACCGGTATCCTGATTACACATGTTGATATTATTATCGTGACTACCATCGAGTTATCCCAGTGATTCAAGTAACATGCACATTAAGTAATCTGATAAACTAATAATATGATATTAGACAACTTACACTGGGATTGGGGAGATTGATGGAGGAGACAGCGTCTGTATTTTGGGTGGACCTAGGATTTAGGTTGCGCAGCCGAAAGAGGGTTCCACTGTAAGGTTCCCATGGGGTGACTGGCACCCCGTCCTGTTTCCTGTTCCTATTTACATGTTCCTGACTACCTTGCGGTAGGTCCAGGTTCAGCGCCAGGAGTCTGGGCCGTGGTCCCGGGTATGCACGGGACCCACCTAAAACATAAACAATGTCTCCAACCGATCAGTTTCAATAACTGAGGACCTCGATTGGCATATGTGGTAGGCGTAGTATGGGATGCGTCCATTACATGTGAGAATTGGTGTTCGCTGACATAATTAATAATAATAAACTGTTAATGCATTGTGACTGACCGTAATCACCTGATTGTATATATATATATTCATTATGATAGACACATGATTGTAACCAGGACCAGATTATGTATCAGATTAGTGATATTGCTAGGTTACACATTATGACGTCAGTTGTCTGTTTATAGTTGTTTTACTTGTCTTTTACCTGCACTCTTATTCATGTTATTGTTTCTCAGTGTTTATTTATCATGTATTTAGTGTTTGCAGTTATCTGTTATTATTTTGTACACACTGTTCATATGCACGAGCTTTTTCCTTTACACACACTCACCAGGTCGCTTTCTGACGACCCTGGATTTGCACGTCCAGATATTGGACGCTTTATTTCTATTGTGCAGGTGTTCGGTGAGACGGTACGCTTTGCGAGGAGCTGGACGCTCTCCCTTTTATTCTGGTATTCTTACATTTTTATTCTTGCTATTGTTCTTTGATTCCTGTATATCACACTTGGATTTCTATTCTATTCCTTATTTCAGTTCAAATCATGTGTAGCATTTATATGTATTATTGCAGTATTATTGATTATTATGGATCAGATTTATAACTTGTTTCGGGTTACTTAAGGCTTAGCGCATATACGTGAGGTATTTTCTTTGCGTATATACGTCGCCGACTCGTGTCGCGTCTCCGTTCCACGTATTTGGGAAGCGAGGCGTGACAGGATTTTCTTGGTATTAGAGCCAGGTTCGACATAAAACGGACTTGATTTTTACCGATAACTTGAACGAGCTATAATTGCACTGCAGTATGCATATAGGATTCACACAATGATATTGAGTCCACTTGAGAATTGATTGTCCTCCTTTTAAATATCTATCTCTTCGATCTTTCGATATCTCTGATTGCATCTCTTCTTCTAGAGTAATCTTGATTCCATATTGATTCTTATTCTTCTTATTTTATTTTCTGACCTTGTCTCTTGGAATTGGTCATTACGTTCTGAAGCTGGTTGCAGAGATCAGAGTGCGCAGCGGAAGCGTGGTGTCCCAACGAAGCAACGTGGAAGCTTGTTTGTGTTCTCTCTTGATTTTTGATTCTTTTATCATTCTCTACTTTATTTGAATTTCGAGGACGAAATTTTTGTAAGGTGGGTAGAATGTAATACCCTTATTTTGTAATATAGGATTTTATAAAAATGATAGTATTTTAATACATATATATGTATTTTGTATTATGAGGTTTATTATTAATATTATTATCTAGATAAATTTGTATGTGTGGTTATGAGCCCAACTATCTCTCTTTCCTTTCATTCCCATTCTTTTCTATTTTCATCTTATTGTTTTCTTTTTCCCCAAGACCCAAACCCGCAACCTATTACTCTTTCAAATTCTAACCCTAAATAAATCAAACCAAATCCTAAACTTAACTACTAAATCTTTATCCAAACCAACCCAATCTTTATCCAAACTAATTAATCCTAATCTCAACAACTCATAATCTAAATCTTAACTAATCATCTTCCATCTTTTTTCCGCTCCACGCCCTGCAAAACCCCCTCACCTTGCCACATTAACCAGCCCAAGACCCTCCATTCCCTCGTGTGCCCCCTCATTCCGCATTCTCAACTGACGCCGCTGCCGCCATGGGTCGCGTCATCAGAGCTCAGAGGAAAGGAGCGGGCTCCGTCTTCAAATACCACACCCACCACCGCAAGGGGCCAGCCCGCTTCCGCAGCGTCGACTTCGATGAAAGGAACGGGTACCTCAAGGACGTCGTCACCAACATCATCCACGATCCTGGCCGTCGTGCACCGCTCGTCCGCGTCACTTTCCGCCACCTGTTCCGCTACAAGCACCAGAAGGAGCTCTTCATCGCCGCCGAGGGGATGTACACCGGCCAGTTCTTGTACTGCGGCCGCAAGGCCAACCTCATGGTTGGCAATGTTTTGCCCCTGAGGTCGATCCCCGAGGGAGTGGTCGTCTGCAACGTCGAGCACCACGTTGGGGATCGTGGTGTGCTCGCTAGGGCTTCTGGGGATTACGCGACTATAAGCTTGAGCCACCCTCCTCCTTTTGTCCGCCACCTGCAAGCAAAGAAAGAGAGGTTGTTTGCCACCTGCAAGCAAAGAAGAATAGGAAGTGAGTAGGTTCAATTAAAGGTTATTTGGTTTGGCTTCAAATCCAAGCAGCAAAAAAAAAAAAAAAGAAATTGAAGAAGAAAGATTTGGAGCACCTCCAGCCCATGCCCATGCCGTGAGTCCACTTTATTCATCTCCCTTCATTTTGTATTTTATGTGTTTAATGCTAATGGGTATTGTTGATTAATTATGTGTTTTATTGTGTGGGAGATATCTTACTCCGAGCCGTTTTCCGGCTCTCCGTGGATCGCCGTGGATCACCGTCGACGAGTGCGAACGCACGCACGCCCTTCACGGCGAACTCCTCTATCCAATGACATCCCCGCGGCCCCCGACGACCCCGTCAGAGCCTCCGTCGGTGCGCCGCAAATCACCACATTATTAGGTGAGTTACTTTCCTTCTCCCACTTCATTTCTCTTCCATTTCATGTTATATATATATATATATAATATTATATATATATATATATATATATATATATATATATATATATATATATATATATATATATATATATATATATATATATATATATATATATATATATATATATGTATGTATGTATGTATGTATATGTATATGTGTATATATATATATATGTTTTATATTATGTGTAGTAATGTATCTTAATTTATATGCATGGTTACTATTTATTTATGTGGATGGGTGTGTCATTTAATTTAATTAAGTGTATGTTATTTAATTAAGTACATGCATACTTATGTATATATATAGGTGTGTGTGCGTGAGTTGATGATTGTATATTTGTATATATATATAGAATGCATGTATGTATATATATATTTAGTGACTATGTATGTATGTGCACTTGTATACGTATATATGCGGGTGTACACGTATGTGTCGGGTTGCTCGGGAGTGTGTTTAGTGTATGTTTATATTTATTTTTATGTGCGGTTGCGTGTTACAGCATTTCGGATCCGTTTGGTGAGATCCGGACCAATTGCAGGAGACCCAGACCCGATCTGGATTCGTGCTCGTTGTGGACCCGATACAATGGTGATTCAAAGACCGATCCATAGGATAAGCCGTATATCAGCACTAGTTCGTGCAATGAAGACCAGCCGGTGATTCGGTTCGGAAACCGCGTCATTTCATGTGAGTGTTCGTTCATGTGTATTTACCGTTGTCAGTTTGCATTTACATGTTGCTCTTATCATTTCATGTGATTTCCTGTTATATTTTACTAGTTTCATTACTTGTATTCGTTCATGAGATATCTATGATTGTTCACTTTAATTATCTAGTTAATAGAAGCTTGTATCAATATCTTTTCATGTGTTGATAGTTTAGCATTGTTGCCTTAGGCCTAGTTTTGATATACCTGTGACTTGACTCGATCTATTGATTGGATAGATTAAGTGCATAGTTGAGCATCAGATATATAAGGATCTTGTATTTGGACATTGAGATATTAGAGATATATCATTTCATGAATAGATGATTATTGTTTCAGACTGGGGCTAATTGTAAAGGAACTTGGACTGTACACTAGGTTGATCTTATGTTGGATAGGTTCGTGATTATGGTTTACGATCTACAATTTATCTGAACAATTATCAGACTTGATATTCCTCACTTGGTGATAATTCAGTTAAGAATTTATTTGGGTAATTGAGGACATATTAGATGTGATCTTACTTTACTAAAAGATTAGAGTTCTTGACGATTGGATGGTACATGGACTTATTCAGAGTTGGACTGTAATTTGGACTAAACTTGAGTTATAGATGACATTGGATTTACGTTCTTTATAATAGCCTGATCTGCATTAAGATAAGATGATATATTTCATGTAGAGTACTTTCTAGACTTGTTATTCTTTTATTGGTAATAACTTAGGTGATTGATGATGGACTTGTTATGATGCTATTTTACTAAGAGATCGGATTACTTAATGCTTGGATCAGAATATAGACTTAGTTGGAGTTCGAGTCGAACTGGGATTTATGTTATTTACATTGGATATTGATCAGTATTTATATGTGACAGATTTGTTAGATTGTGACTAGATGTGTGGGTATCTTACCTTTGACTTTGATATGTGATATCATATTTGTTTTGGATTATTAGAAGCAAGAGTTCCTGGATGTACCTACTGATTATGTCATTTAAATATAGATGAGTTGTTGGTATTGATTTAGAAGTGAATTATTCCAGATTGCAGTTGTTTGAGGATGTTTTCTATGTAGATACGATTTCAGTATCTGTTAATTTATTGATCTCGAGAATATACCATGTGCTTCATGTTTAGTTACTAATCAATTCAGTTAGGGAGATAGAGTTATTATGAGAGTGATTTTATTGATATCGGTGATTATGTTACATGTTCGGAGTTTTATGACAGCTATTGATTGATCAGATTTATTGATGACTTAGATGATGGATATATCGATGACTTTGAGGATATTAGTTGATTATATACATTGCCCGGATTATTCTATTCATGACAGTAGGTTATTACTCATCCTGAATATCTTGATTTACATGACAAACTTGATTGTTTGTACATGATATCTACCTGATACTATTGTCCATGTTACCATTAATTGCTGGGAAAATATTGTTACACGGTAACAACACCGTCATGTTATACTTGTTACATATTCCTGTTATACCGGTATCCTGTTCACTGATATTATATATTCCTGTTATACCGGTATCCTGATTACACATGTTGATATTGTTACCGTGACTACCATCGAGTTATCCCAGTGATTCAAGTAACATGCACATTAAGTAATCTTGATAAACTAATAATATGATATTAGACAACTTACACTGGGATTGGGGAGATTGATGGAGGAGACAGCGTCTGTATTTTGGGTCGACCTAGGATTTAGGTTGCGTAGCCGAAAGAGGGTTCCACTGCAAGGTTCCCGTGGGGTGACTGGCACCCCGTCCTGTTTCCTGTTTCTGTTTACATGTTCCTGACTACCTTGCGGTAGGTCCTGGTTCAGCGCCAGGAGTCTGGGCCGTGGTCCCGGATATGCACGGAAACCACCTAAAACATAGACAATGTCTCCAACCGATCAGTTTCAATAACTGAGGACCTCAATTGGAATGTGTGGTAGGCGTAGTATGGGATGCATCTATTACATGTGACAATTGGTGTTCGCTGATATAATTAATAATAATAAACCGTTAATGCATTGTGACTGACCGTAATCACCTGATTGTATATATATCACTATGATAGACACATGATTGTAACCAGGAGCAGATTATGTATCAGATTAGTGATATTGCTAGGTTACACATTATGACGTCAGTTGTCTGTTTATAATTGTTTTACTTGTCTTTTACCTGCACTTTTATTCATGTTATTGTTTCTCAGTGTTTATTTATCATGTATTTAGTGTTTGTAGTTATCTGTTATTATTTTGTGCACACTATTCATATGCACGAGCTTTTCCCTTTACACACACACTCATCAGGTCGCTTTCTGACGACCCTGAATTTGCACGTCCAGATATTGGACGCTTTATTTCTATTGTGCAGGTGTTCGGTAAGACGGTACGCTTTGCGAGGAGCTGGACGCTCTCCCTTTTATTCTGGTATTCTTACATTTTTATTCCTGCTATTGTTCTTTGATTCCTGTATATCATACTTGGATTTCTATTCTATTCCTTATTTCAGTTCAAATCATGTGTAGCCTTTATATGTATTATGAAAAGTCACCTAGAGGGGGGGTGAATAGGTGACAATACTAATCTATGAACTAAATGCGAAATTTAAAAACTTAATGCAAATTACACTCAAGTGCTATCAACAAGTGATGCACACAACCAAGCCAAGCAAATATGAATGAGCAATGTAAATAAATGCAAGGCACAAAGTAAAGAGAGAGTAGAGAGAGCCAATGAGTCAAGCGCAAACACAAAGATATGTTATCGAGGTTCGAGCACCCAGCTCTACATCCCCGCCTTCGACACACGAAGGATTTCCACTAGCTCGTCCACCTAGGACCCTTTACAAGGAGTACCCACACTCCTCTCTTTACAACCTCCTCCCAACAATCACAACCTCCTCCTTAAGGCAATATTCAAACCAATACAATAAACTCCCAATCACCAACCAATACAAGGATCACCTCTCAACTAGAGGGATACAACCCAAAGCACAAAGCTAAGAAAAGATTGGGTTACAACTTGGTGGTCACAACAACAACCACAAACAACTTCTTCTTCCACACAAATAACCTATAGATATAGATAGTAGATTGTTAGCTCAAGTGTGGAGAAAACCAAGGGATATGAAACCAGCAACTCAAAGAAAAACCTTTGGGAAACAAATGAAATCAAAATATAGAAGTTCAAACAAAAGCTTTTCCCAAAATCCCTTTTCTTTGGTTTTTCAAACCCTAATCAAAAACACAAAAGATTGTTCACTTTGAATCCAAAAACCTATTTTTTTCTTGCAGCAAAAACACCAGAGAGATAGAAAATTTTAGCCCAAAAATTCTTAGAGAAAAACTCTCTCAAATGGGGTATTTATAGGCAATTACAGAAAATAGCTGTTTACAGAACTTTTGCCAGAAATAGCCTTCCGGTCGACCGGGACGGTCGACCGCCCAACGGTCAAATTTAGAACCGTTGTGGCTACCGATCGACCGCCTCGGTCGACCGAAAATACCTAAGAGCAAACAGCTCTCTGTCGGTCGACCGCTTCGGTCGACCGGATGCAGTGTCAGCCTGCGTTCGGTCGACTGGCTTCTTTGGTGCGGTCGACCGTACCTGTCGACCGGCCAAGCCTGGCAGACAAAAATCAGGTCTGAAATCTGGGGAAAAAATATTATAATAAATCCCACAAAAACTCTAAAATTTCACAAAAATAGTTTTATCATTTTATATTGAAATACAAACTTGTGTTAAAAATTCTAACACAAATTTCAAACATATTTGACTATTTTTGTGTCATAGAAATTTTGCCAAAAACCAAAAACCGTATTTTCTAAAACCTTGTATTTTGAATAGAAAATACACATTGTCTAAAACTCATCCATGATACAAAAATATGATATTTAAACACTTTGAAACATATTGTATATGAATAGAAATTCAATATACACGAAACATATATATATCATGATTTTTGTCATTAAGTCCAAAAATATGTTTTGTTGTAAATACCAAAACATAAAACACATGGAATAGATTATCAAACAAAGTTTGTCTAAACAATTGAAGCATGCATGTATATAGAACAAATCTAATATACATAAACCATGTAAACTTGTTTCGATCTATCTATTCATTTAGAACAAATCTAATATACATAAACCATGTAAACTTGTTTCGATCTATCTATTCATGAAAACCAAGATCGGTTAAACCAAAAACCGAAAACCAATATTCAAAAACATGAAACGTGTGTGTTGTGAACTTGAGCTTATCATACTATACTAATCTTTACAATTAGGCTCTAAACACAAACTAAACTAGGGATACCTAAGTCTTCTTGTAGAGCGCCGTCTCCAAGTTGACTCGGTCCAAACCGTGATTCACCAAGCAGTGCTATATATGATCTTTGACGCTTGGGCTCTTGAATCAACATGTGCAAGCTTCCAAATCATCTTGTTGAAGCTAAACACCAACTAATATCTTGGTTAATGATCTGAAACTAAAATCACAAGATAATTAGTACACATAAATACATGAGTTAATCATCATCAAAACTAGAGTGAAAGGCCTTTGGGCCAACAATCTCCCCCTTTTTGATGATGACAAAACTCATGGAGTTATATATGCATGGATTAAAGTAAAGCATCAAAGAAGCTCCCCCTTAACTCATGCATAGGAATAAACAAACAATAAGATGCATATAAACAGGGTTCTTGAAACAAAATGAATATGCATATGAAACATGTTATTGATTCCAATTCTAACAAAACAACTAAATTACCAAAACATGCTCTTGATACCAATGGATACTAATAAAAACAAAACTCATAATGCTCTTGATACCAATACCAATGGAGATGAAATGAACGTAAAACTGAAAACTCATGCATATCAACTCCAATAAATCTTCTCCCCCTTTTTGTCAATCATCAACAAAGGGGTAAAAACAAAAAGATATGAATTCTTCTCCCCCTAAATATATGAAACAAAGAATAAACAAACTACTTCAAGGGGTGAAACCAAAAATGATACCAATTTAAAAAAATGTGTCAAAGAAGTGCATTATGATATCAATAGAAAGTGATCATAAAAACATTTAAGAAATGCCTACCAATTACCAATTGAAAGTAAGAGGGGTATTGAAAACAAATATGATCCCAATTGAAATTAAAACATATTGAAAATAAAACACATGATACCAATTGAAAATAAAACACATGATACCAATTAAAAAAACATTGATACCAATTTGAGTAAACAAATGCATCTAGATACCAATTTAAAATATATATCGTTATAAGCATATGATACCAATTAAAAATCAATAATCATTCTTAAATCATTTTTTTTCTCATAAAGTTAGGGAGTGGGAAACAAAACCAATGGTAAACTAAATACCAATTGAAAAATTGAAATGTGAGTTTTCTCCCCCTTTATGAAATACCAACTAAACATATGCTTAAGCTAGAAATAATATACCAATTGAAGACTAAGTCAATTGAAATAATGTTAAAGCTCAAGCTTAGCATAAGCAAGATAATGATAATGCTTGTATAAAGATACCAATTGAAAATTGAATCGATTTGAAAATGATGGTCATTAAAAAAAATCAAGCTTATCATAAACAAAATTTGTGATATCTTGAAGCACAAATAAATCATCTATATATGTATGAAAGAAATAGATACCAATTGAAATTGATACTATATGAAGTGTAAGCATACATATATAAAACAAAACATATATGAGTATACAAAAAGGATGTCAAGATTGATACCAATTGAAAGAATTCAATGATACCAATTGAAACAACAATAAGATCAAGTGTATATCTCATATCAACTACCACCCAATCATGTGCAAGTTTAAAAATGATTTTCATTATAAAGCATACATGAACATGATCTCCCATCCAACCACCCTTTAGATGGTAGGGGTTTTCAAAAATAGGTTTGAAAATGTAGTATGTTTGAAAATCTCTACCAAGGAAGAATATCATAACTAGTTATATGAATCAACTAGTATGAGATCCAAAAAAAAATTTTCATGAAGACACATGTAAACCACATGGCACTAAAACACTCAAAATCTATATAGCATAACTTGTACTCATGAAAACTAAGTCGTGAGAAAACATAAATAGAGTGAGTGTACAAGTGTTGTGAGAAACATATCAACATGAAAATGGACAATCAAGCTTAATATTAAAAACATGAAATTCATGTGAAATCACTTAGCAAACATGAAATTCATTCAAACGATTTAAACTTCAAGGCATATGTATGTCATGTACAAACTAAGGTATACATACATATCCTAAACACAATGAGTCCACAAAAGTATATGCATGAAGGCACGTGGCTCAAGGATGTATATGTATAAATGATAGTTTGGACAAGATGGACATATACATAAAGTTAAAACATGTAAGATAGTGAATACAAGTCAAATGTAATAATCATCAAAACTAGACTACATCAAGTGAATACAAATGAGCGTTCAAGCACAAACATATATAAAGGTTTATTTGTAGCTCACTAGTTGTACAAGTATAAATCCTAGTCTTAATGAAAACTATCATTCAAGCAAGTTGTCAACACATGAAGCATGAAACAGGAATCATAAACCAACAAGATAAACATCAAAACATGAAGTATCAAAACAAAAATCATACAATCATGATCATCAAAACTATGGAGTGTCAAAACAAAAATCCATATGATTATTATGATAAGAACATGTGTATTAGATCTATAATTAACATGATAGCTAAAACAAGGAGAACACAAAATATGGGTCCACATTAAACATGGGTGTCTCAAGAACTAATCATGTAAAGCATAATTCTAATAAACATGGTAATCATCATACTAATCATGAAACTATAAAACATGCTATGAAAGATGAAATGAAAGCATGTAAATACTAAATGGGAGTTAGAGAATGATACCAAAACCAATGAAGGTGCATCTCTAGTTCTCCAAAACATGGTGGCATCTCCACCTAATCTCCTTGAGAGTGAAGCATCCAAATAGTTCTCATTCAAGCTCGGAACGCATCCACCTCAAGGTACCTCCACTCTCACGTGATGCGAGAGCTCCCACCTACATCAAAAGCCAAAGAGGTGGTTTTTGGTACCCATTTTCTAGTGGGTCCATGGGGGTTAGTTTCTTTTCTCACCCAAATAAAATTAGTTGCTAATTTTTCATGATAAATGCGATCATAACAAAATCTAGCAAGGTGGCCTTTTCGACCACAATGTGTACATGTGTACACGTGAGCATACATATGATGATTGTGATCATAAGAAGCATGTGTATGCCTAGATGGGTGTGCATGCAAGGTTGGAACTTGTTTCTTGCTAATCAAAGTTTCCAAACGTGTGTGATTCATGGCACAATGGCTCAAAGTGGAGCCCAAACAATCAACACTTTTCTTCAAATTATTTATATCATTTTCTATGCTAGAAGACAAAGTGGAGCATGCAATAGGTGTGCAAGAAGTAGAAGCTACACTAGCATGGCAAACATGAATATCAATATCATTTTGCAAAGATTTATTTTTAATCAAAACCAAATCCAATTCTTTTGTAATTGAATCAATTTTATTTTTCAAAGTAAGGTTTTCTTTAAAAACACAATCCAATCTTGAGGATAAAATCTCATTGTGCTCCAAAATATCATCACAATCATTTTTGCCTTTTAAAACTTCAATTTCTTTTAAAGCAATGTCTAGTTGAGATCTTAGTGAGTCACATTCACTAGTAATCTCTTCCTTCTCTTGCAAAACGGTTTCAAAAGTAGAGCATAAATCCTTCATTTCTTTTTGTAAATCAAAATGTTTTTCTTTCAAAGAGTTATGTTTTTCCAAGAATTTTTCAAGCTTAGAAGCAAGTTCAACATTTAAATTTTGAACCTCAAAACATCCATGGCAATAAGAGCTAGAGCTATCATGTATTTGAGAGTCCGATTGTACCTCATGGGAGTCATTCCCATATGCCATGAAACAAGGCTCTTCGGATACATCTCTCCTAGATCTCCTCATATTGTTGATGATCCTTGGAAGCTCCGGAGATGTCAAGACGCTCCAAACTGCAAAAGCCGAGCTAAAACTATCAAAAACAAGTAAGAGATTATTATCAAAAGATGCTCTAAGTGTTTGAAGTGCAAGTGCATTGGCCTTCTTATGCTTACTAGTATTTGGGAGGGCTTCTATGGTGATGGCTTGATAAACTAGATGACCTAGTGTTTTTAAATATCTAGTCATGTTAACTTTCCAAGCATCAAGTCTAAAATGGTCAAACATAGGAGGGCTAGCCATGAGTGCAAGCTAGTATGAGTGCAAATCAAAATGCAAATGAAGATTAGCAAACCAAGATCTTACTCCTAGGTGGTTAAACCTAAATATCAGGAGCGCTAGCTCTGATACCAATTGAAAAGTCACCTAGAGGGGGGGTGAATAGGTGACAATGCTAATCTATGAACTAAATGCGAAATTTAAAAACTTAATACAAATTACACTCAAGTGCTATCAACAAGTGATGCACACAACCAAGCCAAGCAAATATGAATGAGCAATGTAAATAAATGCAAGGCACAAAGTAAAGAGAGAGTAGAGAGAGCCAATGAGTCAAGCGCAAACACAAAGATATGTTATCGAGGTTCGAGCACCCAGCTCTACATCCCCGCCTTCGACACACGAAGGATTTCCACTAGCTCGTCCACCTAGGACCCTTTACAAGGAGTACCCAACACTCCTCTCTTTACAACCTCCTCCCAACAATCACAACCTCCTCCTTGAGGCAAATATTCAAACCAATACAATAAACTCCCAATCACCAACCAATACAAGGATCACCTCTCAACTAGAGGGATACAACCCAAAGCACAAAGCTAAGAAAAGATTGGGTTACAACTTGGTGGTCACAACAACCACAAACAACTTCTTCTTCCACACAAATGACCTATAGATATAGATAGTAGATTTTTAGCTCAAGTGTGGAGAAAACCAAGAGATATGAAACCAGCAACTCGAAGAAAAACCTTTGGGAAACAAATGAAATCAAGATATAGAAGTTCAAACAAAAGCTTTTCCCAAAATCCCTTTTCTTTGGTTTTTCAAACCCTAATCAAAAACACAAAAGATTGTTCACTTTGAATCCAAAAACCTATTTTTTTCTTGCAGCAAAAACACCAGAGAGATAGAAAATTTTAGCCCAAAAATTCTTAGAGAAAAACTCTCTCAAATGGGGTATTTATAGGCAATTACAGAAAATAGCCGTTTACAGAACTTTTGCCAGAAATAGCCTTCGGTCGACCGGGACGGTCGACCGCCCAACGGTCAAATTTAGAACCGTTGTGGCTACCGGTCGACCGCCTCGGTCGACCGAAAATACCTGAGAGCAAACAGCTCTCTGTCGGTCGACCGCTTCGGTCGACCGGATGCAGTGTCAGCCTGCGTGCACGTATCCGTGCACGTCAGTCGACCGGATCGGTCGACTGGCTTCTTTGGTGCGGTCGACCGTACCAGTCGACCGGCCAAGCCTGGCAAACAAAAATCAGGTCTGAAATCTGGGGAAAAAATATTATAATAAATCCCACAAAAACTCTAAAATTCCACAAAAATAGTTTTATCATTTTATATTGAAATACAAACTTGTGTTAAAAATTCTAACACAAATTTCAAACATATTTGACTATTTTTGTGTCATAGAAATTTTGCCAAAAACCAAAAACCGTATTTTCTAAAACCTTGTATTTTGAATAGAAAATACACATTGTCTAAAACTCATCCATGATACAAAAATATGATATTTAAACACTTTGAAGCATATTGTATATGAATAGAAATTCAATATACAAGAAACATATATATATCATGATTTTTGTCATTAAGTCCAAAAATATGTTTTGTTGTAAATACCAAAACATAAAACACATGGAATAGATTATCAAACAAAGTTTGTCTAAACAATTGAAGCATGCATGTATATAGAACAAATCTAATATACATAAACCATGTAAACTTGTTTCGATCTATCTATTCATTTAGAACAAATCTAATATACATAAACCATGTAAACTTGTTTCGATCTATCTATTCATGAAAACCAAGACCGGTTAAACCAAAAACCGAAAACCAATATTCAAAAACATGAAACGTGTGTGTTGTGAACTTGAGCTTATCATACTATACTAATCTTTACAATTAGGCTCTAAATACAAACTAAACTAGGGATACCTAAGTCTTCTTGTAGAGCGCCGTCTCCAAGTTGACTCGGTCCAAACCGTGATTCACCAAGCAGTGCTATATATGATCTTTGACGCTTGGGCTCTTGAATCAACATGTGCAAGCTTCCAAATCATCTTGTTGAAGCTAAACACCAACTAATATCTTGGTTAATGATCTGAAACTAAAATCACAAGATAATTAGTACACATAACTACATGAGTTAATCATCATCAAAACTAGAGTGAAAGGCCTTTGGGCCAACATATTATTGCAGTGATTATTGATTATTATGGATCAGATTTATAGCTTGTTTCGGGTTACTTAAGTCTTAGCTCATATACATGAGGTATTTTCTTTGCGTATATACGTCGCCGACTCGTGTCGCGTCTCCGTTCCACATATTTTGGGAAGCGGGGCATGTCAGAAAGGAAGGCGAATGAAGCAGAGGCCAATTTCTATAGAGGGAGTCAATGAACATGAGTCGAGGTGGAGATTATTAGTATTTGGAGTGCCTCATATTCATTAGAGAGAAATTCAAGTTCTGGCAATTTTCTAATACGAAATTTGTCTCCTGTTTTGGTTTGGATACGGGTTTCTTATTTCTCTCAGGAGGTGCTGATTTGGTTATTAGAGTTTGTGAAGGATTAGGATCATCCTAGGTGCCTATATAAATTTCTCAGACGTGACCTTTTGAAGGTGTGTTAAGAATTCAAGAGAATTTCAGATTTTCACTATTGAGAGTTGTGAGAGAGAGATCTCCTTTTAACTCTTGGATTTTCTTCTCTGTTTTCAATAAAGATTTCTCTCCTCCTCCCCGTGGATGTAGGCACATTGCAGAACCACGTTAAATCTTGTGTTTTTTGATTGTATGGTGATTTAGTTTTCAATTACTTGCTAGTGGTAAATCTTCTACGCTTTCGTTCCGCTGCCGAGTCTTTATCTCGGTGTTTCTCTGTTATTTGATCATTGATAGATTATCAACAAGAATACAGGCTCAACATTTATTCTCTTCAATCAGCAAGTAAAGCCTTTTCTTCAATGACCTATGCTGCATCTCCACTAGTGAGACAAAAAGGACGTACATTGAAGCTGTCCCAAAGTCTAGCATCAAAGAAACTGCAGCTCTTTGAAGGTCCTTAACCCAATATGAGGGTCCTATTAAAATATTACATTCATTTGAATAACTAGCAAACAAAGGCGGAACCAGGAATAACTTTTGGGATGGGCTGCAATTTTTTACAACATATGCTTATGAATTATATGAATTTGCTAAAAGAATAAAATAGTATTCTCCACTAAATCAAGAGTTGAATTAGGAATAAATTTGTTAAAAAGTTGAATTAGAAATAAATTTACTAAAAGAAAACCAAAATAGAAGAGGTTCTACCATAATATATGAGAAAGAAGAAAAATAAAAATGAGTTTAACGCAATATGCGAAAGAAATGGGCCGGGCTGTAGCCCACTGTAACGCCCCGATCTTAAAGATACGGAGACGTTATGGCGACGCATATACGCGAGGTAAAATACCCCTCGTATACGCTCTAAGCCTCAATTGTAACCTGAACAAGCTATAAATCGGAAGCATAATGATCAATGAACACTGCAGTAATACATATAAGACCACACATGATAGCAATGAATAACGAGAAGAAAATGATAGCTGAATAGAAGTCAAAGGTGATATACAGGAATCAAAGAATAATAACAAGAATGAAATGCAAGTATACCAGGATCAAGAGGAGAGGACCCAAGCTCCTCACAGGGCGTACCGTCTCATCGAACACCTGCACATTAGAACAATCGTCCAATAGCTGGACGTGCAAATCAAGGGTCGTCAGAATGCGACCATAATGAGTGTGTGTGTAAAGGGGAAAGAACTCGTGCAGAAGAAACAATGTGCATAATTAGTAGTAAGAGCAACAGTAAATAGAAAAGGCTAAATAACAAGATATAAAGCTGAACAGTAATACACATATGATAAAACATGAATACAGGTAGTAAACAAATGGCACAACTGTAAATATGCAATCAATGTCAAGGCGTGTAATCTATCACATGTCACTAGGTTGGCATCCAAGTCTGGTCATAAATCTGGTCCTGGTTATAATAATCTGGTCCTGGTTACAATCATATGTCTGACATAGTGATATATAAATATACAATCAGGTAATTACAGTCAGTCACAAGACATCAACAGTTTATTATTAATTATGTCAGCGAACACCAATTGTCACATGTAATAGACGCATCCCATACTTCGCCTACCACACATGCCAATCGATGCCCTTAAGTTATTGAAACTGATCGGTTGGAGACATTGTCCATGCTTTAGGTGGGTCCCGTGCATACCCGGGACCACGGCCCAGACTCCTGGCGCTGAACCAGGACCTACCGCCAGGTAGTCAAGAACATGTATAACAGGAATAAAACATGACGGGGTGCCAGTCACCCCACGGGAACCCTGCAGTGGAACCCTCTTTCGGCTGCGCAACCTATATCCTAGGTCCACCCAAAATACGGACGTTGTCTCCTCCATCAATCTCCCCAATCCCAGTGCAAGTTGTTTGTTATCATGTTTTAGTTTATCAAGATTATTTAGTATACATGTTACTTAAATCTCTGGGATGACTTAGTGATAATCACGGTAACAATATCAACATGTGAAAGTCAGGGTACCGGAATAACATGAGTATAAAATATCAAGGAACATGATACCGGTATAACAGGAATATATAACAAGTAAACATGCGGGTGTTGTTACCGTGTAATAATATTTTCCCAGCAAATTTCAGTAACATAAACATGATAGTTATCAGGTATATATAAAGTATGATCAGTCAGGTTTCACAGGTAAAACAAGAGTATCCAAGATGAGTAATAACATACTGTCATGAACAGAATAATCTGACAAAGTATGGAATCAACTCATATCCTCAAGTCCTCGATATAAATAATCTCACCAACTGACAAAGTAAAGACTGCTATCTAATAACTCTGAAGTACAACATATAATCACCAACAAGTAATCTCACTGATAAGTAATAAACTGGTAAATGGTATCTGGTAACTCCGAAGTACAGTATCACTGATATCAAATAAACTCACTATCATAATAAGTCATCTCTGATAACTGAAGTAATCCAGTCTCTTAACATCATAACAAGTACACATCAACATCTGAATGAATCATCATCAAGTCATCACCAATAAATGAATATCAAGTCTGGGAAGTACTCTACATAAAGTATATCATCTGTTCTCTATAACTCAAGTTCAGTCCATCTCACAGTCCAACTCTGAAATAGTCCATGTACCGATCCAGTCGTCATAATCTTTTAGTAAGGTAGGAGCACATCCAATATGTCCTCAAATACTCAACTAATAAGGTCAGGTCTAATTATTGATCATCATTCTATGTAAATAATATAAGTCCAGATCAATCCCAAGTTATGACAACCAACTCATATTCCAATAGTTACATGATCGTCAAGTATCAATATACATCAAAGAATCTGATATAATAATTGTCATTCCAACATATATCCATAATCAAGCTCAGCTCTCTCACTCTAACAATCTAATCGGATTCCCAAGTCTTCACAATCACCACTCCTATTAAGTTCAGTCATGATATCCCAACACTCGGCAACATACCATATACATGCATCTAAGTTCTATCATGATAAGTCAAGTCATTACCACCAATATCCATCTCTAGGAATCATATCCATCCATCAATAATCATGTCCATCCATCTATATCCAAATGAATCATCACCTAAGTTATTACCAATAAAAGAATAACAAGTCTGGAAAGTACTCTACATGAGATATATCATCTGTCCTCAAATATCTGAATAAATTCTTAACTGAATTATCACTAAGCAAGGAATATTAAGTCTGATAATTGTTCAGATAAATTGTAGATTGTAAACCACAAACACGAACCAATCCAACATAAGATCAATCTAGTATACAGTCCAAATTCCTATACAATTAGTCCCAGTCTGAAACAGTAATCATCTATTCATGAAATGATATATCTCTAATATCTCCATGTTCAAATACAAGATCCTTATATATCTGATGCTCAACTATGCACTTAATCTATCCAATCAATAGATCGAGTCAAGTCACAGTCTAAGGGTATATCAAAACTAGGCCTAAGCCAACAACGCTAAACAATCAACACATGAAATGATGCTGAAACAAGCTCATGTCAACTAGGTATTCAAAGTAAATAATCATAGACATCTCATGAACGAATACAAATAATGAAACTGGTAAAATATAACAGGAAATCACATGAAATGATAAGAGCAAAACATAATACATGTAGACAACGGTAAATAGGAAAAAATGAGACAAAAGCAAACACTCACCTGGAATGACGCAGTTTCGGAACCGAATCGCCGTCTGGTCTTCACTGCACGAACAAATACTGATATACGGATCATCCCATGGATCGGTCTTCGAATCGCCTGTGTGTCGGGTCCAGAACGACACGAACCTGAATCGGGTCCGGGTCTCCAGTAGCTGGTTCGGATCTCACCGAATGGGTCTGAATCACTGTAGCATGCCACCGAACACACAAATAAACACACATACTCATGTACCCATACATATACGCTTCACGTGCATATATTCGCGGGTACACCCACATATTTACATATACAAGTATACATATACATGATTATACATAAACACATGCATACATCCAAATTAATAAGTATACTTATACATTAAGTAATTTACATCCATGCATGCATACACATGCATGCATCCAAAAACCAAAGGCACTCACGCACACACACACAAACACACACATTTAATAACTTTTCAATTATTACACAAATGCCATTATACATGTAAATAAAGCTAACCTCGGGGCATCTTGCGGCGCACCGATGGAGGCTCCGACGGAGGCGTCCGGGACCGCGGAGAGTGTCGTTGGATAGAGCAACTCGCCGTGAATGGCGTGGGGTGCGTTCGTGCTCGCCGACGTCGATCAACGGCATCCCGCGGAGAGCCCGAAAATGGTTCGGAGTAAGGATTTGCCGCACATGAAAAATAACCCACAAGAAAACATACACATTAATAAAGCACATGTACACACCCACATGCATTGTATACTTAAATATAAATATGTATGCAACCTACCCATGCAAGCACATCTGTAAGGATCAAAGGTGCAGAAACGTGGCTCAAAAATAATCTCTGGGCTTAGTTTTTGGGTTTAAAGAAAAATAGGAAAAGGAGAAGAAAATGAATGAAAATAAGAAGTGGGCTTGGCTCATGTGGGCTTAGCATAAAAATAGAAGAAAATAAAAGGAAAAGGAGAATGGGCTGAGCTTATTGGGATTGGGATGAAAATAATAATAATACCCATTAATAATAATTTAAAATAATTAAATATAAGCAATAAGAGTCTACAAGTCATACATAATACTAATACTAATAATGATAATAAATCAAGTTAGCAAATAATACTAAAATAACTAGTAAAATAAAATAAATACTTGTAGAAAAATAAAAATACAGTATTATTAGACTAGAGATATTACATTCTACCCACCTTAATAAAAATTTCGTCCTCGAAATTTTAATAAAGCGGGGAATGATAAAAAATCAAATTAGGAAGAAAATGAAGCTTCCACACCACTTCTCACTGCATCAAGACTTCACCACGCTTCCGCTGCGCGCTCTGATCTCTGCTACCAGCTTCAACATGGAGTAACCGATCTCAAGAGATAGAATCAGGAGAAATGAATAGGAAGGAAGGATGAAATCAAGATGGACATCCAAATCACTCTAATTGAAGTGTTGGAATCATGAATATCAACAGATCAAGAACGGAATTCTAAAGGGAGGACGATCAATTTCCAAATGGCGTCAATATTATCACGTGAATAGTATATGTATATTGCAGTGTCAACATAACTGTCTCAGGTTACAGGTAGGAACTAGGCTCTCTCTTATGTCGAACCTAGGCTCTGATACCACTCTGTAACGCCCCGATCTTAAAGATACGGAGACGTTATGGCGACGCATATACGCGAGGTAAAATACCCCTCGTATACACGCTAAGCCTCAATTGTAACCTGAATAAGCTATAAATCGGAAGCATAATGATCAATGAACACTACAGTAAAACATATAAGACCACACATGATAGAAATGAATAACGGGAAGAAAATGATAGCTGAATAGAAGTCAAAGGTGATATACAGGAATCAAAGAATAATAACAAGAATGAAATGCAAGTATACCAGGATCAAGAGGAGAGGACCCAAGCTCCTCGCAGGGCGTACCGTCTCATCGAACACCTGCACATTAGAACAATCGTCCAATAGCTGGACATGCAAAGCCAGGGTCGTCAGAATGCGACCATAATGAGTGTGTGTGTAAAGGGGAAAGAACTCGTGCAGAAGAAACAATGTACATAATTAGTAGTAAGAGCAACAGTAAATAGAAAAGGCTAAATAACAAGATAAAAAGCTGAACAGTAATACACATATGATAAAACATGAATACAGGTAGTAAACAAATGGCACAACTGTAAATATGCAATCAATGTCAAGGCGTGTAATCTATCACATGTCACTAGGTTGGCATCCAAGTCTGGTCATAAATCTGGTCCTCGTTATAATAATCTGGTCCTGGTTACAATCATATGTCTGACATAGTGATATATAAATATACAATCAGGTAATTACAGTCAGTCACAAGACATCAACAGTTTATTATTAATTATGTCAGCGAACACCAATTGTCACATGTAATAGACGCATCCCATACTACGCCTACCACACATGCAATCGATGCCCTTAAGTTATTGAAACTGATCGGTTGGAGACATTGTCCATGCTTTAGGTGGGTCCCGTGCATACCCGGGACCACGGCCCAGACTCCTGGCGCTGAACCAGGACCTACCGCCAGGTAGTCAAGAACATGTATAACAGGAATAAAACATGACGGGGTACCAGTCACCCCACGGGAACCCTGCAGTGGAACCCTCTTTCGGCTGCGCAACCTATATCCTAGGTCCACCCAAAATACGGACGTTGTCTCCTCCATCAATCTCCCCAATCCCAGTGCAAGTTGTTTGTTATCATGTTTTAGTTTATCAAGATTATTTAGTATACATGTTACTTAAATCTCTGGGATGACTCAGTGATAATCACGGTAACAATATCAACATGTGAAAGTCAGGGTACCGGAATAACAGGAGTATAAAATATCAAGGAACATGATACCGGTATAACAGGAATATATAACAAGTAAACATGCGGGTGTTGTTACCGTGTAATAATATTTTCCCAGCAAATTTCAGTAACATGAACATGATAGTTATCAGGTATATATAAAGTATGATCAGTCAGGTTTCACAGGTAAAACAAGAGTATCCAAGATGAGTAATAACCTACTGTCATGAACAGAATAATCTGACAAAGTATGGAATCAACTCATATCCTCAAGTCCTCGATATAAATAATCTCACCAACTGACAAAGTAAAGACTGCTATCTAATAACTCTGAAGTACAACATATAATCACCAACAAGTAATCTCACTGATAAGTAATAAACTGGTAAATGGTATCTGGTAACTCCGAAGTACAGTATCACTGATATCAAATAAACTCACTATCATAATAAGTCATCTCTGATAACTGAAGTAATCCAGTCTCTTAATATCATAACAAGTACACATCAACATCTGAATGAATCATCATCAAGTCATCACCAATAAATGAATATCAAGTCTGGGAAGTACTCTACATAAAGTATATCATCTGTTCTCTATAACTCAAGTTCAGTCCATCTCACAGTCCAACTCTGAAATAGTCCATGTACCGATCCAGTCGTCATAATCTTTTAGTAAGGTAGGAGCACATCCAATATGTCCTCAAATACTCAACTAATAAGGTCAGGTCTAATTATTGATCATCATTCTATGTAAATAATATAAGTCCAGATCAATCCCAAGTTATGACAACCAACTCATATTCCAATAGTTACATGATCGTCAAGTATCAATATACATCAAAGAATCTGATATAATAATTGTCATTCCAACATATATCCATAATCAAGCTCAGCTCTCTCACTCTAACAATCTAATCGGATTCCCAAGTCTTCACAATCACCACTCCTATTAAGTTCAGTCATGATATCCCAACACTCGGCAACATACCATATACATGCATCTAAGTTCTATCATGATAAGTCAAGTCATTACCACCAATATCCATCTCTAGGAATCATATCCATCCATCAATAATCATGTCCATCCATCTATATCCAAATGAATCATCACCTAAGTTATTACCAATAAAAGAATAACAAGTCTGGAAAGTACTCTACATGAGATATATCATCTGTCCTCAAATATCTGAGTAAATTCTTAACTGAATTATCACCAAGCAAGGAATATTAAGTCTGATAATTGTTCAGATAAATTGTAGATTGTAAACCACAATCACGAACCAATCCAACATAAGATCAATCTAACATACAGTCCAAGTTCCTATACAATTAGTCCCAGTCTGAAACAGTAATCATCTATTCATGAAATGATATATCTCTAATATCTCCATGTTCAAATACAAGATCCTTATATATCTGATGCTCAACTATGCACTTAATCTATCCAATCAATAGATCGAGTAAAGTCACAGTCTAAGGGTATATCAAAACTAGGCCTAAGCCAACAACGTTAAACAATCAACACATGAAATGATGCTGAAACAAGCTCATGTCAACTAGGTATTTAAAGTAAACAATCATAGACATCTCATGAACGAATACAAATAATGAAACTGGTAAAATATAACAGGAAATCACATGAAATGATAAGAGCAAAACATAATACATGTAGACAACGGTAAATAGGAAAAAATGAGACAAAAGCAAACACTCACCTGGAATGACGCAGTTTCGGAACCGAATCGCCGTCTGGTCTTCACTGCACGAACAAATACTGATATACGGATCATCCCATGGATCGGTCTTCGAATCGCCTGTGTGTCGGGTCCAGAACGACACGAACCTGAATCGGGTCCGGGTCTCCAGTAGCTGGTTCGGATCTCACCGAATGGGTCTGAATCACTGTAGCATGCCACCGAACACACAAATAAACACACATACTCATGTACCCATACATATACGCTTCACGTGCATATATTCGCGGGTACACCCACATATTTACATATACAAGTATACATATACATGATTATACATAAACACATGCATACATCCAAATTAATAAGTATACTTATACATTAAGTAATTTACATCCATGCATGCATACACATGCATGCATCCAAAAACCAAAGGCACTCACGCACACACACACAAACACACACATTTAATAACTTACCAATTATTACACAAATGCCATTATACATGTAAATAAAGCTAACCTCGGGGCATCTTGCGGCGCACCGATGGAAGCTCCGACGGAGGCGTCCGGGACCGCGGAGAGTGTCGTTGGATAGAGCAACTCGCCGTGAATGACGTGGGGTGCGTTCGCGCTCGCCGACGTCGATCAACGGCATCCCGCGGAGAGCCCGAAAATGGTTCGGAGTAAGGATTTGCCGCACATGAAAAATAACCCACAAGAAAACATACACATTAATAAAGCACATGTACACACCCACATGCATTGTATACTTAAATATAAATATGTATGCAACCTACCCATGCAAGCACATCTGTAAGGATCAAAGGTGCAGAAACGTGGCTCAAAAATAATCTCTGGGCTTAGTTTTTGGGTTTAAAGAAAAATAGGAAAAGGAGAAGAAAATGAATGAAAATAAGAAGTGGGCTTGGCTCATGTGGGCTTAGCATAAAAGAGAAGAAAATAAAAGGAAAAGGAGAATGGGCTGAGCTTATTGGGATTGGGATGAAAATAATAATAATACCCATTAATAATAATTTAAAATAATTAAATATAAGCAATAAGAGTCTACAAATCATACATAATACTAATACTAATAATGATAATAAATCAAGTTAGCAAATAATACTAAAATAACTAGTAAAATAAAATAAATACTTGTAGAAAAATAAAAATACAGTATTATTAGACTAGAGATATTACACCCACCATTGGGTCCGCCCATGCTAGCAAAGAGGAACTAGAATGAGAATTTCTTTGATCTATTGTTACTTGGTCTTGTTTTGCTAATGTATATACGTAATCCAATAACACCTTAATATTTAAATTTATTACAAGAAGAGTTACAAAATAACGTTTCTAGTAAATAGATTGTTTCTTCTCTCACAATCTAATTTTCCAAGTCTTGAGGTATTGTAATCCCATCCTCGTGGCTGCATCCCCGATGATCACGATCCTAGAATGAGAAGGAAAAATATATTGAGTTGGAATATGAAAATAAGGAATGTAATCTTAACAAAGAAATATATTTCTAGAAGATACACACATGCATGTGCGCGTTGCTCGTGTCAAACAGGCATGTAATGGTACTAATTTTTATTTTTTTTTGGTTCTTTCGATATCAATGATATAAATGATAAATTCACTTATGTTTTACATTTGTTTGCGTTTGTAAATGCACATCCACCCATCCACTCACCCCGCCACACAGAAGCCCACTCACAAGCACTTGCATTCTCACAAACACACACACAGGCACGCACCTATCCACCCACATGCGTGCGCGCACACCCACCCACCCATCTATTCACATACACACGCTCCCACAAACACACACTCCCCACAACCCACCCCCCACCTCAACAAAAAAAGAAAAGAAAAAGAAAAAAAGAAAGAAAACCCACCATGCTCACACCCACACACTTACAAACATATGCATTCGAACACGCTCTCAGACACACACCCATCCACTCACCCCTCCACGCAGAGCATGTACACCCACACTTGAAATAATTCTAGAATTAATATGACTACAACCAGAACTACAACTAGAGATAATGAGGATTCTTGATATGAATTTCTTATGGATGGATGGATGAATGCTATCAAATGAGAGCCAGGGAGGGTTATTTATTGGTGGGGAATAAAGAATAAGGTGCAAATAACAAGAATGCATGGTGTGAGGATTAAATAGGATCAAAATCAAAGTTGTGGTGGTGACAAAAGAGAGTATTAGAATTATGAATTAGGATTCATCTAGATTCTATGATTAGATGATGGTTTTATCAAATGGAAGTAAAGTTACTGTGGTGGTCAGGGATGCAAGTGAGAGATGGTGATGAAGCTTATAGCATGATGTAAGAAGGCAAAGCAGGCGATCAAGGTTCAACAGCAGGCCAAATATAAGTCTCGGTCGACCAAGAAAACAACTGGAAGCTGCCAGTTGACTGCCTGGTCGACCTACCAAAACGAGAGAAGCATCAATTGTTATCGGTCGACCGCCCGATCGCCCGGCCAGAAAGAAAAAAGCGACCAGAGAGCTGAGTCTCTTAGTCGGTCGACCGACAGAGCAATTTTAACTAAGCAGTAGACCACCCGGTCGACCGCCCATCGCGTATCAGCTGTATCAGAGTTTGCTTAGGAATTTATTTTCGGGTCCAATTTGGATTCCAAATAGTTTCACTTTTCTTTATTTATTTCTAGTTTTCTAGTTAGATTAGACTTCTACTTTTAAAACCTATTCAAGGTTCTTATATCTTTGTTTTTAGAACACTCTTATGAACTTTTGACAATCAATACAATTTAGTTTTTTCTCTTAATTTGCTCATGGATTCGAGTTGTTCTTTTTGCTTATGTTTCTCGTGGATTCGAGTATTTTTCCTACTTGAAGGTTCCTTTCAGGGTTCATTGGCGCTAGAACGATATCTAACTGGCTTCATCACTTTTTTATTATCTATGTCAAGTAGTATCAGAGCCTCGGCTACTTTCCGACATGGAAGGAGACGGCGACGAATCAGAAAGTCTTTTCGCAAAAGGGCACACTGGTGAATGGAGGCTCAGTGCTATCAAATCAACCTTGGACAACATACTGATTGTCCCTTAAGATGGATGGTCGACGTCCAGCCGATGGTACTTACTGAAGCAGATGAGATCGTTCATCAGGTAATCTTCATCCACCCCCTCCACCACATCTTCCTCCATCACAACCAACCCTTATGATCAATGATCAGAGTGTAGTCGATGGTACGTACTGAAGCGGACGGGATCATCAATCAACCAATATATTCATCACCACGTCCACCCATACATCCACCTCAGCAACTACCACCACAACAGCCACCTCTAATACAAACACATCGATCACAACAGCCACCTCCATCACAACCAACTCCACTTCACCCTCCACCAAATCAGCCTCTTCCACTACAATCACCCCTCCCTAGTCCAAAAGAAGAGAAGCCGAAATTCATATCTATATGCAATCGAGGAGAGTTCATTTTGGAGTCGAAGGAAACAAAGCAGAGCTTTACTCTAATGGTCAAGGAAGAGGTTGTTGCCTCTACTGAAATTTTCGAGAAGATAAATTTGAAACATGTGGGAGAGCCTAAACCATTTTGGCAACATAGTTCATCTATTCTTCATGATTTCAAAGATTCTTTCCTGCAGAATGATAGTGCTCGAGCTGAAAGTTTTCAATGTTCAAGTTCATAACACCTACTATTGGCATGTGGGCGCTGTTGGAATATGAAGAATATATATGTGAATCTTTGAATTGAATTACGGCGAGATCCGTTGATCGAATCAATTGGATGATGGTTGGAGTGTGTTCTCCTTCCATTGAGGATGAAGGTGGTATATTCACATGTTCAATTCCGACTTCGAATGAATGAGATATTCAAGTCTAAAGATTGCCTAATTCAAAGCCAAAATGGGACTAAAAATAGCTTAAGGCATTTAGTCCCACATTGGCCATGGGATGAAAGTTCTTAGTGTTTAAATAGAGAAAATTGAGAACAAATGGCGTGCCCTTTGGGTACTTGGAGTTTTCGCGCGCGATTGGGAGGGAACCATGCCCGCACATGCGCATGCGCGCGCCGCCGGCGCCGGGCTGGGCTCGAGTCTGTGTCTGGGTCCGGGTCCGGGTTCCCTACCCGGCCTGGTTCTTTTTGAATCAGGTCTCACGGGTATAGGTTGCGAGCATACTCGCTCCGCTATCCGGATCCAAACCGCCCTACCAACGGCTGTCTGTAAACCGTCGGGGCGGTTGGACGGTTGAGCCGAACAGTTGCAACGGTTCAGACCGAACCGTTGCAACTGTTGGATGGGTTTGGACCAAACTGCCCCTCCCGGAGCGCTAAACTGCCCCTCCCGGAGCGCTCCATTTTCTCATTCTAAGACACACCAACACCAACAGCAAAAAAGAAATATGCCTTCTAAAGGAGATTCTCTCTCTCTCTCAGTCTTGAAGTGACTTCCAACGGAAAGTGGGAAATTCAGTTTCCGAAGCGACTTCCAAAAGAGATTCTTCAAAAAAAAACATTCTGAAAGAGGGCTCAGAAAATTCAACAAATTCTTTAATAGAATTGTTGTCTGAATCTGGGACTTCCGAAGAAGAATATTCTTCAACCTTCTTTCTTCCTCTACAGTGGGTGCTCCTCCAAAGTAAAGGCAAATATTCTCCCGAAATTTGTCTTTGTCCCGCTGCTTCAATAATCCTGTGAAGGTACTGGTTAACTACGGTTCGACCGTACGGTGATTTGATAGTGCAATCCAAATACCGTGAAGGAGTGTTGTATCTTGGGAGACCAGCGTCCAGTAACCCGTTAGCACCGGTGCGGGGGACGTAATTGTCTTAAGGAGATTCGCTTTAAACGTACCTCACTCCAATTACTGTATAAGTGAATTAATTTCTTTATACAGGGGATATACTGATATTCAGTATATTGAGACTGATTTATACCAGTCTAATTGGTGTTTAACTAAGGAAGAAAATTGAAAAGGTGGTTCTTAAATTAAGGAATGTTCTATTGAACGAAAAACCACCCACCTGATATTTACCGACCTGGCCAATTAGATTGTTGATATTTCAGTGATATTGATTAGTTGTCAGATTGATTTCAGAAACCAACAGGCGCAACAAAAGTATAATCCATCATTGAGATACATGGATTAGGATGAAGATTTTCAAAGGAGAATCAAGATTTTGGGGTCTCACTTTTTCTCAATTCGAGTTTTCTAAAGATAGCATCATTCATGATTCAATTGATTGAAACTCGAGAACGAGTTCTTTTGAAGAAGGAGGGACAAATGTAGAAAGACAAAGCAAGAGATCAAAATTCAACAGCAGGACAAACACAAGTCTCGGTCGACTGAGAAAACAAGTTGAAGTCACCGGCCGACCGCCCAGTCTACCGGCCAAACGCCCGGTCGATTGGACAAAAAAAGAGAAGCGACCGTTGTTATCGGTCCACCGCTTGGTCGACTGAATAGAAAGCAGAAAGTGGCCAGAGAGCAGAGTCTTTTAGTCGATCGACCGTCCGGGTGACCAACAAAGCAATTTTTGACTAAGCGGTAGACTGCCCACTCAACCGCACATCGCGTATCAGTTGTTTCAGAGTCTGTATAGGAATTTATTTTCAGGTCCAATTGGATTCCAATTTGTTTTATTTTTTAATTTATTTATAATTTTCTAGTTAGATTAAATTTCTACTTTTAAACTCTATCTAAGGCCCTTGTATCTCCATTTTTAGAATATTCTTATGAACTTTTAATAATCAATACAATTGAGTTTTTCCTCTTAATTTGCTCATGGTTTCGAGTTGTTCTCTTTGCTCGTGGATTCGAGTTTTGTTGCTCATAGATTCGAGTATTTTCCTACCTGAAGGTTCCTTCCATGATTCATTGGTGCTAGAACAATATCTAGCCGGCTTCTTCGCTTCTTTGCCTGCGTCTAGTCACTGGAGAGGTGAAAAACAAAAGAGATATTTGCTTCTTATAATATAGTTGAAAACATAAGATAATCATTTCATATAATAAATTTTTACTATTAAATAGGAATAAAATGAGATAATCTAGTCAATATCACATCAGATAGTGTAGGATGTGAGTCTTGGCCATGGAGTTGATTAACAAGTGGATGTGTGATTAGTCTACAATTCTGCATTATTATGTCGCATTTTCTCACAGTTTTATGAATAAATAGTCGTCTAAATCGTGTTTTGGTCTTAATTGCAGGTAGATCCAAAGTCCAAGGGCAAAGATGGAATAAGAGCCTAATTCATCCCAATTTATGGTAATTAATCCCGCAATTACTTGGAAGCCAAGCAAAGGATTTTCAAGAACATGCATTGAACCTAGACTCCTGCGCTTGTCAGACGAATATTCGGGTACAATTACCAGAAACTGAATATACCCTGAATATTCTCGAAGCCAGAGGGAGCGCCTGACGAAATTCAGAGACCCAACTCTCTGGAATTGCCGCGGATCCGCGGCATTCCAGTGGATCCACGCGTCGATTTTTGACGCGTGGCCCCGTCTCGTCTTCTGGAGAGTTCTTTCGCCTATAAATAGACCTGCAGAGGGCCAAACCAAGAGCAGTCTTCGTTTTTAGGAGTAGGTCCAGATTTTAATGTAGTGTAGGTGAGTGTTCTTCATTTCTTGTATTTTCATTTCTTTTTAGATCATTGTAGTAGGGCTGAGTGATTTCTAGAGAGAGAGAAAGCAAGGGATTGATGTAATAGAGAGTGACACTCTATGTAAAGATGCCTCCTTTTTCTTCCAATGTAATCTCCTTCACCTTCAACATGATTTCTTGCTAGTTTTTCTTCTCATGGCAATTTAACTACTAACCACTAACTATCTAACCACTTACTTGATAATCCACATGAATCGGGTTGCCTCTACAAGGCCTTGTTCTTGCAAGAGCCATTGATGGCCAAAGATGATGGGTTCTAACATCTAACTTGCTAACTTGCTAACCAAGCTAACTCTCTTTTATTTCATGCTCTTTTATTTCATGCTAGTAGTGTAATGAGTGATGCTTGTATTAGCTTGTTCTTGATGCAATGTTTTGAATGTGATGAACCATCCATGAGCCATGCTTTGTACCGTCTCTTGGAGCCAAGGATTGTGATGGCCAAGGATCAAAATGTGAGGCAACTATCTCGAAGAGGTTAGCATGGTTAGTGGAGTACTTAGTAGTTAGTAGCCATGAGTTTTCTTTTAGCTTGTTTTAGAAATCATTTTCAAGTTTCTTTTGATCATTTCCATCGTTGTTTTCACCGTCTTCTTAGTTCACCTTAGTTCCATTTCCTTTTCTATTTGTTTCCAAACCACTTTCTATTTTGTTTTTACATCGACGTTTTCATCGCCTTCTTCACCTACCACATGCTTGTTTTCGTTTTCTTTTCTTTTTCATTCTTTCTCATTCTTTCAACAAAGAAGAATTGTTAACATACAACGAGAATAGAAACTGTCAATGCTTCTATCGCCTCCCTTCCCTGTGGATACGACCCGTTGAGCCAATGCTATAACGGAAGTATCGAGGGTACATTAGCACATTCGAGCTTTTACATAGATTTTACATAAAACACACTTTTGAGTGCTAGTTCCGCCCTGATCAAATTTTTGGCGCCGTTGCCGGGGAAGGGAATGGTTTTGTTTTCACGTTTTTGTTAACATTGTCTTCTCTGTTTTGGTGTGCAGGGCAATATTTACAGGTGCTTAACATTGCAGAATAGACCCTAGCTTTGCATCCCCTGCTCTTGAAAGCAGGGCCCCAGATTCTAAAGAAAGCCGCGGAACCGCGACATTTGCCACGAAACCGCAGCAATTTTGTGAACATTGTAAATTTTATTGTTCTGGGATGTGTGAATTGTAATAGCTAGTGGATTTGTGCTGCTATCTTTCTTGCTTTGATTGCATACACACCATAATAAATAAAAGAACTAAAATACGGTATTTGGATGCTTTTAAAACGGTTTAGACATTTGCATTTAGGCACGTGTCAATTCAATCCAATATACTGTATTTTGTTCTGTTGTTGTGATTTGGATGGAGATGTACATATGGCATTGCATATAGCATAGGACAAACACGTGGGTGATTTATCGCTTTGTGTTATATTCTTGTCTATATTGCACACTTGCACGAATTGAAATTAAGGGCAAAACCCAAACAAGATAAGGTGGGATTTCATAACCCTTCCTTAGCCCAAAAATCATCTCCCCACTCACACAACCCAAGCCCTAATAAAATTTGAATAGACGTTGGCCCCTAGGGACATCTACATCTAGGTCTAGGTCAACTCTCCTATTGGCTTGGTTTTGATTTTTCTTTTCTTTTTGTTTGTTGTTTGTTTTTTTTCTTTTGTTTGTAATTTTTTTGTGAAATGGCATTCAACAATAACAATTCTTTCAATCCGAACATGAATCCATATTTCACACCAACTCCATTCTATTCGGATAATTCCAACTCGGCGTTTTATAATATGCACCAACCAAATACACCGGGTTGGCCTTATCCGAATTAATACAACCCATACCCACATCCTTATGACTATAATTTCCAAAATAATTTCAACTCGTCACAGAGTCAATGGGGATTCACGTACCCCGAGTCAAAAACCTCCTTGTCCACCATATTCACCTTGTCCATAATATTCATTTCCCGAGTTCACTTCCTACACTCCTTTTTCTGGACCTCCCATTAAAGAAAAATCTGAGTTTCAAAAGAGGATAGAAGCCAATATACAAGAGAATGAGCAACAACTTCAAGAAATATTGGCTTCTCTAAAACATATTCAAGAGTCTTACTCAGTTCCACCTCCTCATAATGAATAACCATTTGCCTTGGAAACGAGTAAAGAACTCTTGTGTGAGTCCGAGTTTCAATCTCAACACATTTTTGACTCACATTCTTCACAAAATTTCCAAACCAAGATTCTTATACTCCCATTCTAGAGCAACCACTTGGAGATACATCAAGTCTAGAAAAGAGTATAGAAATCTTGGAGGAGTCTATGTTACAATATCAAAGATCACATGCCGAGTCTGTCAATAGATTGGAAACAAAATTGAGTCAATTGGTTAACATTTATAGGAATGAGGAAACTCTATCTTATCAACCTTTGACCAATTCAGCCATGCCAAACTCTATTGATATGACCCAAGACTCCTGTCATTTTGGAAATCAAGATTCAATTTCAGCACACCCATCTGAACTTGTCCAAACTTCAAATGTTAAAGATCCCATTGACATTTTGGCAAGTTATCCTTTTCCTGAAATTGAACTTGAGCATGAATATGATCATGAACCTCAAATTAGTGATTCAATTCTACTTCCTGATTCAATTATGACTCCGGTATCTTCACCTGATTTCAATCCTTTTCCTGAGCCAGTATTGGATCCAGTGCCAGTTCATTGTGAAATTGAATCACAAATCATTTATGATGATCATATTGAACTTGACCAATTTCATACTTTTGAAAGTCCCATTGATAAATTGGCAAGTTCTCATTTTTGTGGAATTGAACTAAATGAGGAATGTGACTTTGATCCTCCAATTTGTGATCTTGTTCAAATTTCCGAATCACTATTGACTCCTGTTTTGTTACCCAATTTGAGTAACATTTTAGAGTCAGTTTTGATTCCCATACCTGTCATTCCTGAACTTGAATCACCACTAATAGAAAGTCACATTCCATCATGGGGAAATGAATGTGGACCTGAGCTTCATATTCTTGATTTGGACCCACTTCCTGAACCAATCTCGACTCTCGAACCTCTACTTGACTTAAGTCTTTTTCCTGAGTCGATATTAGTTCCTGTGCTTCCTGAGTCCAAATCAATCATTCCATTCTGGGACAAGGGCTTTGAAAAATTTGACTCTGAAATTATTTTGCAAATTTGGAAATTAGATGGGGTAAAATTTTTAATAAAAATCACACATGCATACATCTTTTTAGTGGGTTGTATCATGGAGGTTTCTGGTGGGTTCCTCCGGACTCTACGCAAGAATGATTGTGCCGCCTTTCGTGGACCAATCAGACCGCCACCGGAACCACCACCTTAAGGTATATTTTTCCTTCCCTCTCTATTTGTTTCATGCATACATATATCACGATGCATTGAGGACAATGCATGAGATAAGTGTGGGGGAGGGTTTACTAACTTAGAGTTTTTAGATTTTCTTTCTTTTACACTTCTTTTAGGATACTTTTAGAAATCTTTTCTTTTGTATAGGAATTTTCTCTTTCTTTAAAAAAAAAACTTTTTTAAGAGACAAAGTTTTGATCTATTTTTAAGAAAATTAAGATGATCTTAGAAATTAAGAAAGCCTTAATTATGACATCTTAAACCTAGTCGAAATAATGGATCTTGTTTAAAATTATAGGCTAAGTAAGATAAATTGGGGAGATAATTTTATCTTAAATTTTTTGCCATAGATAGTATGCACTCCACACGTACACAATTTTGGGATGGAAACAAAGACCTAAAATGCCATAAAGCAAAAATAAATAAAAAAGAAAAAGAAAAAAAAATGAATAAAACATCACTTATTAAGCTGGATAATTATGCCTCAAGAAGCATGATTATTCACGCCTAACGGTGGTCAAAAGAAGCAAATAATCCCCCTTAGTTTTGTGGCCTTGTTTACTTGAGTCCTTAAACCCGAGGGATGTTTTCTCATCTGGTGCCCTAGGACCGTCTGGTTTGGGAGTCATCGGTTATAGGCTCGCTACATGGGTGAACTAGAAAGCCTAAGAAAACTAAGGGAAGAAAAAAAATATATAAATAATAGATATAAATGGCTTGATGGTTAGAGTTGAAATCCCAAAAATCTTCACTATCACAAAGTGCATATTATCTAGGTTCTATGAGGGATAAAATATTCAATCCAATTTTGAATTCTTACCTTAATTGAAGACAAGATCTTGCATTGAGACTAAGTTTAAGGAAGATTGATTGGTGGTGGACTTATGACCTTAGATCACTTATATTTTTGCAAAAATATTTTGAAAACTTGTCTCTCTTTTCAAAATGCGTTTTTAAAATACTAACATTTGTCTTCTTTCTTTATGGATTTTGTGGGTGCAATCCGCTGAAAACCCTCAGGAGACAACACTCCTCCTCTAGGGTAACCTAGAGGTTTAACGGCTTGTTGCACACGCTCAGTGCAATCGCGTCACCTGCTAAAGTGGTGTAATAACCTTTATAGTATAGTTTTTCTTTTCTTGTTTTGCTCGGGACGAGCAAAAGAATAAGTGTGGGGGTGTGATTAGTCTACAATTCTGCATTATTATGTCGCATTCTCTCACAGTTTTATGAATAAATAGTCGTCTAAATCGTGTTTTGGTCTTAATTGCAGGTAGATCCAAAGTCCAAGGGCAAAGATGGAATAAGAGCCTAATTCATCCCAATTTATGGTAATTAATCCCGCAATTACTTGGAGGCCAAGCAAAGGATTTTCTAGAACATGCATTGAACCTAGACTCCTGCGCTTGTCAGACGAATATTCGGGTACAATTACCAGAAACTGAATATACCCTGAATATTCTCGAAGCCAGTGGGAGCGCCTGACGAAATCCAGAGACCCAACTCTCTGGAATTGCCGCGGATCCGCGGCATTCCAGTGGATCCGCGGCATTCCAGTGGATCCACGCGTCGATTTTTGACGCGTGGCCCCGTCTCGTCTTCTGGAGAGTTCTTTCGCCTATAAATAGACCTGCAGAGGGCCAAACCGAGAGCAGTCTTCGTTTTTAGGAGTAGGTCTACATTTTAATGTAGTGTAGGTGAGTGTTCTTCATTTCTTGTATTTTCATTTCTTTTTAGATCATTGTAGTAGGGCTGAGTGATTTCTAGAGAGAGAAAGTAAGGGATTGATGTAATAGAGAGTGACACTCTATGTAAAGATGCCTCCTTTCTCTTCCAATGTAATCTCCTTCACCTTCAACATGATTTCTTGCTAGTTTTTCTTCTCATGGCAATCTAACTACTAACCACTAACCATCTAACCACTTACTTGATAATCCACATGAATCGGGTTGCCTCTACAAGGCCTTGTTCTTGCAAGAGCCATTGATGGCCAAAGATGATGGATTCTAACATCTAACTTGCTAACTTGCTAACCAAGCTAACTCTCTTTTATTTCATGCTCTTTTATTTCATGCTAGTAGTGTAATGAGTGATGTTTGTATTAGCTTATTCTTGATGCAATGTTTTGAATGTGATGAACCATCCATGAGCCATGCTTTGTACCGTCTCTTGGAGCCAAGGATTGTGATGGCCAAGGATCAAAATGTGAGGCAACTATCTCGAAGAGGTTAGCATGGTTAGTGGAGTACTTAGTAGTTAGTAGCCATGAGTTTTCTTTTAGCTTGTTTTAGAAATCATTTTCAAGTTTCTTTTGATCATTTCCATCGTTGTTTTCACCGTCTTCTTAGTTCACCTTAGTTCCATTTCCTTTTCTATTTGTTTTCCAAACCACTTTCTATTTTGTTTTTACATCGACGTTTTCATCGCCTTCTTCACTACCACATGCTTGTTTTCGTTTTCTTTTCTTTTTCATTCTTTCTCATTCTTTCAACAAAGAAGAATTGTTAACATACAACGAGAATAGAAACTGTCAATGCTTCTATCGCCTCCCTTCCCTGTGGATACGACCCGTTGAGCCAATGCTATAACGGAAGTATCGAGGGTACATTAGCACATTCGAGCTTTTACATAGATTTTATATAAAACACACTTTTGAGTGCTAGTTCCGCCCTGATCAATGTGAACTATTGGTTAGTTCTAGTTGCGTTTGAGTGTGAATCCTGTAAGAACCTGTAGCAGCTGATAATAAGGGAGAAGGCTTTTTACCTATAAGATGGCGCTTGCGAGGCAACTTTCGAAGAGTTAACCTGCTCGACCCTAGGGATGTCAACTAGGCGGGACTTGGGTTCGGGTAAAGCGACCCACAGCCCAGGCGGGCTGTGCCAAGTTCGGGAACTGGTTTGTCTCGGCCCGCCTAGCCCGACCGGCCTACCCTAACATCTCCGTTAGGGCACGTGATATGTCGGCCAGCCCGCCTCTAAAGAGCCGTTAAAGTGAGAGTTTTGTAATTTTTTTGGGAAACCCCCCCCCCCCCCCCCCCCAAAACAGTTACTTTGGCCGTTGGGGTGCTATTTACAATTTTTTTACAAATAACCCCCCAACGAGTAGAATGGGCTTATGGTGAATTTTTTGCCCAAAAAAAGGCAAAACCACTCATCTTCCTCTCTATTAATACTTCATCTTTCCAACTCTATTTCGTCACAAAATAAATCTCTAAAATTCTCAAAAAATTCTCTAAAATTATCAACTACAAAAATGCTCATTTCTGTAGAATTGCCTAATTATTTTATTTTCGATGAGAAATGGGTACTTTGTGAATGCATTTGTGAATTTTTGAAAAAAATTGAAAGAGTAACAAAATTAATTTCTGATATTTATTATCACACGACTAGTTTAATATTTTATGAGTTAATTAAAATACCGAGATATTTTCCTAATACAGATATAATGATTTTCTTCGAGATATTATTACTCCCATGGAAAAAATTTAATAAATACTTTAAATATTTCCGCAATTATGGATCTAGGTTAAATTTCATGGGTGTAATTTTTATTTGAAAATTTTTATGAAACAATGGAATATGATGATAGCCATGCTCTAATGTGGGCAGATATTGATGCTTCTATGAATCAGTTGTATTATCAATAGAAACTACCTATGAAAATAAACAATCTTCTTCTTCATCTCAAACTTCATCATCATCTAGAAATAGAAGTTCTTTATTTTCAAGTCTTTTATTAGCATCTAAAAGATCTAGAACCTCTGACACTTTAATGAGCTCCATTATTATATCCAAGGTGTCGCAACTCCTGAGATCGATCTTGACTAAGAATTTTATATTTTTGATATTTTAGCATAGTGAAAATCACAGGTATCAACTTATCATGTGCTTTTCATCAGGCACGTGATTACTAACCCCTCCGTCATTTACAGTAGGATCGGAGTCTGCTTTTAGTATAGATGGTCGAGTGCTGATTGATACGAGGAACCGTCTGGCGTCGAATGCAATTGAGATGACTATATGCGAGAAAGATTGGATGGATCCGAAAAAGAGAAGTTAAAATAAAAGAATTGATGATCTCACAGAAGACTCCCCAAAAGATGAATAAAGACTTTGTAATATTTTAATTTATGAATGATAAAATGTTTTAAGACTTGTAATTTTTTTATTATGAATGATAAATTTTAATATTTTTTTAATTTATATTTTAATTGTACTTGTATCCATTTATCCACTTTTATTGGATCATTAATAAAAAAAATTACATTTTCATTTCACAACTTGTAATTTTCTTTGTCAAAATTTTTAGTTAGTATTTTTTTAGATTTTTTTAGAAATTTTAAAATATTTTTAGCATGAACTTAGGAATTTTAGATTTTTATTTTCATTTTTTTAATAAATAACCGGCCCGGCCCGGCCCGGCCTAGCGGGTCCAAGCCGGCCGGGTCGCGAGCCATACCGACACTGTTTGGGAGGCGGGCGAGCTCGGCTCAGCCTGTCCCTTTGGCCCCCCACGCCCGGGTTGGGCCCGTCGTGCCTGGCCCGTTAGACAGCCCTACTCAATCCCTCACCACCTATACTCACAGTTGTTCCAACAAAGATGGTTGCACCTTCTACAGGAGTACTAGCAGAAAGAGATTTTCCCTCTTCCGCGAGCCTTAGGCTATGAGGACATCTTATTTAGAAACGACTGTCTCTACTGCATAAGGCATCTAGATGCTGGTTTGCAATAAAATTTTGTTGGCCTTTCATCTTTTAGAGAGATGGACACCAACTCCTTCAAAGAAGAATGTATGATTCCTTCCTCAAACAGTAATGAATTGTTTCTAAATAGTGGGAAGTAAACCTTCCCAGTAATAGATAAAAGTCGATCAAGCGCTTAGCGAGACTCATTGTAGCCAGAATACAAAGATTCTAATGATGATCCCAGAATCGCTCAAAGAAGGGGGAGATTTTGTCGATGGAAGACCTCATCCTTTAGCAAGAAAAAAGTTGGATGAAACGGCGATGAAGCCATTCCAAGCTTCTAGAATTTGTTCGGTTTTGAACAATATTCAAAAGAACCAATAGAAAAGTGATTCAGCTCTAAAATTATAGATATTTCGGAGAACACCCTGGCGAGGGAGGAACTTTAACAAGACGACATAAATGTACAAAGATTCTAATTCTTCCGATGTTGATCCCAGAATCGCTCAAAGAAGGGGGAGATTTTGTCGATGGAAGACCCCATCCTTTAGCAAGAAAAGAGTTGGATGAAATGGCGATGAAGCCATTCCAAGCTTCCAGAATTTTGTTCGGTTTCGAACAATATTCAAAAGAACGAATAGAACGGTCATTCAGCTCTGAAATTATAGATATTTTGGAGAACACCCTGGCGAGGAGGAACTTCATCAAGACGATATAAATGTACAAATCATACGAGGAAACTCCACCCACTATAATAGCAAGGAGAAGAGGGTGGATGGATTAGAACGGTCATTCAACTCTAAAACTATAAATATATGGGAAAACACCTTGGTGAGGGAGGAACTTCACAAAACGACATATATGTACAAAGCATATAAGGAAACTACACCCAGTGTGATGAAGTTGAGCATGACAGATTTCAAATGAATCAAATAGGCAAAGGAGATGCGGACACAGAGGAATTCGAAGCCTTAACGTAAATGATTCCAAGGGAATAATCAAGCAGGCAGCATGAGACTGTTCATCTTTCACAATGTCGGACTGCGAGAGCTCAAACTCAATGGATGGAAGAACAGGAAATCGCGCCCTTATGTCCTTTATAGACATTGCATAAGCTGTAGCATGACTGTCTGGTTGAGAACAATGTGGAAACTCACGTACTTGAGAACTAGGAGAAGACATTTTTGAATCGAGAAAGAAAAGTAAATTACTAGAAATTGATTTCAAGTAAGAAGATTAAAAAAGCTGAAAGCAGAGAAAGTTGGGAACTTGTTCAACATGAGCAACGCTCATGCGATTGAAGCTACTACTCGACCTTAAGAAAGAAAAGAGAGTGATGACTCTAATATAGTGACGATTGAATCTTCTTCTGGGCTAGGATTTTGCCGCAAAGATGATTTGAAAGTTGATCGATGAAACAAGATGGAGGCTGATGGTTTTTTTTACATTTTTGTTCGACTTGCTGGCAGTTCGACCAAAAAACTGGAGGACATAATGATGAGTCTATACTGTCATCTAAGTATGGACTCTTCGCTATTCGAATGACTATGCTCAAATCCGGGCCACGAGTTCGACCAATAAACACGGCCAAAGGATGTGATGGCAGTGCATTCTTCCTCCAGACGGTAGCTGTAAGACCTGCCCAATGCCGATAAATAGGAGGGCTCTTGGACTTTCTATAGGCACACAACCCATCTTTACTCTCATATTCAATTATTTCCATTTGAGTGGTGACTGACTTGAGCATAGATGGGGGATCGCCAGAGCGATCCCTTTCCCTACTGACTGTGTTCTATCTTGCAGATCTTTCAATCTAGGCCCCGCGGAGTTGAGAACAACATCTGTATGCAGAAGACCAATCCTACCTGGGCGAACAACACTGGAAAGCAATATATCATGTAATGAGATACTTGCAAGGGATTACGGTTATGTGTTGTGTTTCAGCAACCAGAATTTGATTCTGGAAGAATATTCATATGCCAATTAGGGAGGCAATCTGGATACTAGAAATTTGACATCCAAATATGCTTTTCTTGTTTAAACAGTGGCACTACATAGTGGATCGGCAAGAAACGGATAATAGTGCATCCATATTAACATCGACACGATTATAGTGTTGAGGAACATTATTGACATAGTTGGTTGTCATGAGGATTATATTTGAGAAATATTATTCATTGCAGTGTGGTTGCCTCATGAGGTGCCAACTAGGCCGATAATCAAGTATGACGAGAATGAGTATTGCACCTTTCTCTATCAGATGCACAACTTGCATTCTTTTGTCCACAATGAAAGCTATGTTCAAGGCGTTTCTACTACGGGTTCAAGAGGCGGTTAGGCTAAGGAGATTTTGGAAAATCTTAAGAGTTGTACCAAGTGCTAATTGGTGGTTGACCATTTAATGTGACATCTCATGTCAGCGATCGCTTATGCGAAGGACCAAAATATCTCGGGAAAGTCAAACACATAGAGATTCAACAATCTTTCAGTGAAAGAGTTTTATAGAAGGGAAGTAGAACTAGAATAGTTTTCCAGCCATTGTGAAACATTTGAAGTCTATGAGCTTGCATGGGAAGTGATATGTCCAGATGTGGTTTACTCCTTACGATTGTTATTGGGGACCCATGAGATAATGCATATTGTTTTATGAGTTTTTTTAACTCGTAGCATATTATGCTATGATGATTTTCTCTAAATGAGTTTTATGATCTCCTGTGATTTGTTTTAAGAGAACTGCATAATATTTGTTGGCAACCGACATGGCTTGAAGCGTAAGATGACAGAAAGAACCAGTTGACACAAAAAGAATGAAGGACAAGAATTTATGTGGTATACTCGTGCTGATGTGGTATTTATCTTTGACCTAGACAGTAATCTCAACCAACCAATGAGAATTACACTAAATTCTGGCCAGAGTTTTCTCCTGCAATTTCTCCTTTTGATCCATTTTAATCCTATTCAAGATTGTTTAGGTCATGGAAAATTTAGAAGAGTAAGTAAACATTTTTTCGACTCTCTCCTTAAAGAACTACCAAAATTTCCCAATATCTTAGATCTTTGTTGAGGTGTTAAAAATTTAGAACGAGCCGCGAAAACTCCTAAGTTCAATTCTCAATTTATTATTTTTTTAAAGTAAGACAGAAAAAGAATCTCCTACATACACTCAAATTTATCTATTTCTTAAAATTTCTTACCCCTCAAACGAAATTCCTTCCCCCACAAAATAATCATTCCTGCAGCCCTTTTTATCAGTTTGTCTTTAAAATTTATATACCTTCGAGTTCGATCACCATCTGTGCACGGTGCAGATGTGCAGAATGCGGAAATCAACGCAACCTGAGGCTTGGAAAGTTTTCGGAGGGCTGAAATCACGCTACCTCATCTCTTTAATCTGTTGTTTAAGCTTTGATGATTTAGGCTCTTCCAACTTCCTCCTCTTATGGTTTTCTTTTTCTCCACATATATATATTTTTTTATTTTTATGAAATAAAATAAGCAAACCTAACGAGCGAGTTTTGGAAGATGAGAGGAATCTTTATGGACCCTGCAGGTAGTATATATGGCGATGGTTGACACTTGTATTGGATTAACAATGTTAATTATGTGTTCAAGTAAGTCATTGCTTTTGGAGTCAAGGGTCAATCTCTTTACTACCAAAGCACTACCAAAGCAGACAGCCCCCATGTGTTGTCTCAGCCAATCGAGAGAAGGGAATACGAGCTCACCCATTAAATAATCACCAGCACAAATAAATATTTGGGACCGGGGACAGTTTCAAAGCACTAAGCCGAAATTTTGTCAGGTATATGAATATATAGTGGGTGACTGATTTGTTTCTGATTAGGCTCTTTTTTTCAGACATGCGTGGGTTTGTGTTTAGTACTTTCCATTGTGGAAGGTCATACGTACCACTTGATCAAAGAGTGCAGGTATTGACACCCGATGAACTGATCAAGGCACCCCGCGGGTCAAGGCACCCAGTCAAAATCATCGCACTCCTCAAATTTTCAAATTATCCCTCTTGTCTCTCGACTTAATTTTTTTTTTTCAAAAATTCTTATTATATCCTCTCTCCCAACTCTGCCTCATCTCTCTCCCACTTTCCGTGCTCTCGCTCTCGCATTCATCTCCTTACTCTTGCTCTCTCCCTCTCTCACACTGCCCGCCGCCACTCCGTCGATCACTGAACTTCATCGCCGCCCCACGCAGCCTATCTTGCCGCCGATGATCTCCCTCGTTGCAATGTGCATTTTAACTTAAAATCCTTTAAAACTTGTTTTTTGATGAAAAATTGGTAGCTCTATTGAATATTGTGGGTGGTTGATTGTATGTAGGGTTAATTGATGTTAAAATGTAGAAAAAAAACTCAAAGAATTTTAATTCCACTGATTTAAATCAAAGAAGTCCATTTTTTCATGGATTTTAATCTGTTCGGTCGCTAAGGGACGAACACTAAAGAAACGTTCAGTCTGTTGGCCCAAAGGCCCTTCACCCAATTTTTGATGATGATGATCTCATGAAGTTATTAGTACTAATGAATTTTTATTAAATAAGTTACATGTTTAAAAAAAATATCAAGGAATGATTAGATTTTTCTCCAGACTCACAAATTTGACAGCTAAGATCAAAGTGATCCAAAGAGCTAAAGCATCAAGAACACACATAGCACTTAAGATTAGAATTTAGCTCGGAGGTTAAGAAAGGATCAAGAAAGAAGAATGAAGAAAATTGTTTTCGCTTTTTTATTCATGTAAGAGTTAGATTTGTTAAAGCCATTTAGAGATTAAGAAGCTCAAGAGATTCACACACACACACAAATGTTTATTATGTTTTTGTTTCTAAATTCTTGAAAATAATTTTAACAAGTTTAGATCGTTTTTCATATTTATCAAAAGGAAATTCTTTCTTTACAAAAACAAGTTCTATTGTAACCCCGACCCTGCATATACGTGTCACAGTATCAGTACTCGATACGACGTACATATTTGATTTGACTTTCCTTGTAGACAGACTGACCCGGTTTTAGTTCCAGATATTATTTCTTAATATTTTAGATTTTCAGAATTTTCTGGAAACTGTTCTGAACTAATCAACTTTTGACCCGCTAAAATAATATTAATAAAATAATATTAAATTTCTTATTTCTTTTCTAATCCTTCTTTTTCTTCCCTTGCAAGCTGCCAAATCCCCACCGCCTCTCCCACCTCCTCTTCTCTCTCTCTCTCTCCTTTTTCTCACTATCTTTTTTATATTTGTCTCTCTCCGCCACGCACTCTCTTTCTCTCTCTCTCTCCCCCCCCCTCAACCTATCTCTCTTTGTCTCACTCTATTTCTCTCTCCTTCTTCCCTCTCTGCCTCTCTCTTATACACACCCTCTCTATCTTCTGGGGGCCTGACACGCCGTCGGTGACTAGCCGCCGCCGATTGGCCATGGTGTCGCCGGCCATGCCACTCCCCTTCTCTCTCTCTCTCTCTCTCTCCCCTTTCTCTTCTTCTTCTTCTTTCCTTTTCTCCTCCTCTGGCACCCTCTCACTTCCTCCCCTATGGCCAACCATCGCCTCCATCAAGCCGGTGACTGCTGCCGCCGGCCAGGCCGCCCACCCACTGCGGCAACCGCACACGACCACCAACACCTTTTTCATCTACTTCTTCCTCTCCTTTCAATCTCCTTCTCGCTCTCTCCCTCGTCTCTGTCCCCATGTGCTGCCGCTGGCGGCTGGCTGGCCTCTCCCCTCCTCCAATTTCTCAGTCATTTTCTATCTCTCTGCCATTTTCATATTGGATCAAAATCCAATAACCAAAAACCGTTAACCCTATAACCCAATAAACCCATTTACTTAAGTTCGCGGGTCTGGGTTATTGGATCTGAACCCGACCCGTTAGCAACCTAAACCCGCTTCTAAATTAAAGAAAGGTAAAATTTCATAAAACCCCTGACAATTTATCATATTTACATATTTAACCTTTTTAATACATATTTAACCTATTTTTATATATTAGAGTATTCGAGGGATATCTTGAGCATCTCGAGTCTGATTTGGACGATTCTCAAGTCATTGCGATCAAAAAAAAATGAGTTACATCTTTGTAATAACTATGTGAGTATTTATGTTTTATAAATGTTATTTTTTCATGATTGAGAATGATTACTTTATTAAATAAAACATGATTATCGGTTAATCACTGTAAATATTATTTAATGAATTGTAAGTCAAATTAATTAAAATATGCATGATTGCTCTTTAAAGCTACATTTCCACATTAAAAATTTTCAGAAGCTTTGAACTTTCATTCTGATTTCTTTAAAGCTTCACTCACTCACATCTCTGGGCCTTTAAGTATCTACATTGATTATAGAATCTATTGTTTGCTACTTTGGTAATCGGGAAGAAGATCACTCCTTCATTGTATTCAATTTGTGTAAAGGTTGCAGTCTCAATGAGCTTGTGGGTTCGTCGTTGTATGGTGTTGCGACACTAAGTGAGAGGACATGTGAGTCTGTGGAGTTCTAGTGAGGACTTGTAGAGTGGTGATCTTGTGGGATCAAGTATAGTGAAAAACGCTTCATTGCGGTGAAGGCGGAGATGTAAAATAATGGCTCGAACCTCATAACAAATCTCCAATGTTTATGATTGTCTCTCTCTTTCCTCTACTCAACTCACTTTTTACTATGTTACATGCTCTATATTGCTCTAACTTTTCATGCTAGATAACTCTTGTGCTACATTGCGTTGTTTGGATTTGTCTATTTGTTCTTTATTATACTAGTTAGTTTTAGTTATTTTATTTCTGCATTATTTGTCATTTAGTGTAGTCATACCTATTCACCTCCTCTAGATGATTTCACAATCCAGTTTGACCGAACGATATTAGTGTGTTTGGCCTATTTGTATCGAATATAATATTATGTTAAAAAATGGCCAAACATTTGCTTGTATGTTCAGCATGTTGTGGCCGAACATCGCATTAATGTTCCACCGTATCTCGCTGAACATAACCATTTTTCTGTTATTTAAAATGTTATAACTTTTCTCTTTTCTCTATCATAGGTGTGGATATTGTAGGATCTTTTAGAGTTCATCCTACAGCTTCAAAAAGACACGTGGATGGGGTGAGCCACCTAACACTTCCCCGTGGAGGAGGGGGAAGGAAATATAGAGGATGAAGAGCAGACAGAGAAGGAAGCATTGACTGAGTCATTTTCGAGTGGTCTGATAGACACTACATTACTCTCGAGTTTTAAAACTCATATATCAATAGATATCTGGACTTGCGATGTAAGATTATAATTTTCAGACATGAGTTTTTATTTATTACATGTCAAAACATTATTTTTGATAAATATTTTTGTTTACAAGAAAGAGACTCAATCAAATGCATGCACATAAAACAAAATTAAAAGATTGGGCGTGGGATGATGAAACACCCAATCGCATGTTTGCTAACTATATTTGACAATCTTGATTGCAACCGTTGAAGGATATTTCATACCGAATTCTAACCATAATTTGATTTCGGCTTTTGTTGAATGGTGGCAACCGAAAAAGAAATACTTTCCACATGTTGTTTGGTGAAATGACTATCACCTTGGATGATGTTCCCACATTTTTGGACATATGAGTGATGGGTCGATTAATGAACACCCCAAAGGATTACCGATGTAGAGGAGATGCTTGTTAGGTTACTTGGCGAGTCCTCGCAAGACACACGTGATGAGTTAGGTATGATACAGGTACACTTAGTAAGATTGGAATGGCTCCATTCTAAGTCCTTTGATGTCACTGATGTAGAATCATCCATCCGTACTATGTATTGTGATGTTGTACTTTGTAGGGTGTACAATATTTGCTGATAAGAGCAAAATGAGAGTATCCATAATATACCTCCCATTGTTTGAGGACACTGGTAGGGTTTCATCGTATGTCTGGGGAGCTGCTACATTAGCATGCCTATATAGGCAACGAGGATATGCATTGAGAACATTACTTAAAAGATTGTTGGATTCCTACTACTTTTGAAGGTTTGATTAAACTACAGCTATAAATTGAATCATTTCCTATGAATATAATTTTGATAAATGTGATTTGATTAACATGCATGAATATATGAGCACTTTCATAACTGCGGCCCCTCATGACACGTCATATACCAACGATCTTACACATGCGTGCATGTAGATATGCCATAGATCGGCGGGAACGACCTTGGAGAGCCTAAAAGTAACACAATGAGTTGATTGCTTGCAAGCAAATGATGTAAGTGAGTGAAATATATAATTGTGCACCTATTTCAATTACAGTTATTTTAAAGATAGTTGTTTTTATTTGTAAGTAGTATGGAATCCATATAAGGATTCAATATATCAGCATTCATTGCATGACATTTGTTTTTTCACGGCTTCGTGAAGTGCATAGATATTGTTGAACCTACCATCCGGAAAAGATGCTCAGACAACTAGGTAGGGTTCAAATTATCCCTCCTGTGCCACTTGCTCTAGAAAATGTTAGAAGAGGGTCCTTTCAGGGTAGTATTGTGTGTCCTACTCATGGAGTGATAATTTATAGGATAGGTGGCAGAGCCATGTACTGGCACAATATGAAAGGAGCAAGTTGGTGACGCAACCATGTGATGTTATAGTCAGATATATAGAATGATATCGACATATATCCCATCTCATCATTCTGGAGCGTAGGTCAGCAATCACTACTGGTCATAACATGGTGCAGACGTCGATGCCAATATGCTTATGCAGGTAACATATGTCAAGTCATGTTTTATCTTTTGTTCATTTTAATTTTTTAAACTTTCGTATTTTCCCATTGCAGTGCTTCTCTCATGCCTTGCGAATAGCGAACCCATCATTGCACTGGGGACCACTAGATCACATATTGTAAAAGGTCTGTACCATACCGTATATAGCATGAAAGAAGCACTAGAAGGTCGTGATGCTGGTCTGAGGGCGAGATATGAACGTAGGATTAATATAAGAGAAAATTGGATATTTGTACTAAATAGTTAAAACAGTCATGATCAGACATGTTGTATTAAATATGAATTATATATTTAATGTTTATTTTGTTAATATTTTTTCATATGTTTGTGTAATATGATTTGATCAATTGAATTCCTCGAGACATACCAACTTCTCGAGCCCAATTATCAATGCCTCTAGAGTTTGAACTATTTCGTCCATGATGAAATCCGCACTATAATCAATAGTCAGCTCAGTATCAATATTACTATAATAGGTAGAAATATGTTCCTGTATCAGAAAACAAAAACTATTAAACTTGCTGCAAGGTCTCTGTTCGGCCAAGTATAACTGAACACTTTTTTTATGTTTGGACTTTATTAACCAAACAAATAAGTTTTGTTCGGTCAGAACTTTTTGAACAAAAGCAATTTTTTTGGGTAAAATCTCCGAACACTTTGTTAATATTCATCAAAGATAAGTCGAACCAACTATTTTTTGTTTGGCAAGTGTGAGCCGAACAAAAGCCGAATCACCAGATAAAAAATTAGAAAAATGAATTTTAAACGGTAAAAACTCACATTCTCATCATTGTAATGATCGAAAGTAGTGACTGGCTTATCTAAAGGTGTCAAGAAAGTAATGTGGATGGAATTTTAGAGTTTGGATGAGTTAAAATTTTTAAGATTTTTTGAAGGAATGAAAGGAGTTGGAGAGGAAGAAGAAGTGTTGGTTATAAAAGAGTTTGAATTCTTGTAATTTGATACAACATTAAGGGTAATATTATCTCTTCATCTAAGATATAATTGTCAATCAAAATTTTTGAAATTTGATTGGGTGCCTTAATCAAATCTGTGGGTGCCTATATCGGCACTCCTGCGCATGCAGGCGGCTTTCAGGTATTCGCTGGTTTCAGCTGATATTGGGCAATGGGCGAAAGACTTCAAACTGAATACTGTCGTTGTACGAGTCCCACGTAATACAGGAGGGACTAATTCTTAATGGGGCCTGATTCTTTTCAATTTCTTATAGAACTGCTTCCTTGTGTTCTCGAGGGATTAACATTAATATGCTTGTCTAAAGTGATCCTAGACAGAAGATAGTTTGATGCTTTGTAATTTAGATCTCTCCGTTGTTCTAATAAGAAGTGGTTATTGCTATTGCCAATACTGGTTCATAAGGGACAAAAATAAATCTCTTTTCTTTTGTTCCTTTTTGTTAATACTATGTGAACTGAATTTGGTTTTCTTAGCAGATCGCGAATGATTTCGCAATTTTGAGGGCCGTGATTATTTCTGAAGTCCCATTTACTACACGAAAACTAAGAAATTGATGGATAAGGATCGAGAGTAATCATTTTATATACTAACAACTAGTACAGTATATATGTTCAAGGATATCCTGTGCCATTTCGGCTCTCCGGCAAAACACCTGGAAAGCCTCGATCCAAACCTCATTGACTGAGCTCCTGCAGGAGTTGCTGCAGTACTCAATTTTCATGAATTCGTTCTCAGGTTGTCGACAAGGCCCATGTGATCTCTCTCAGCCGATCGAGAGAGGCCAGCTTCACGTGTTTTGAGTATGTGGGACAGTTCTCAAGCACTATCTTTGCTTGCTTAATTAAGTAAAGCATACAAGTTATCAAAAAAATAAGTGCTCGGGTACCAACCAAATCTCTTGGATTTTGCTGTTGGTTGCATATATATACACCTAGGTTAAGGCCCCAGATGTGTGCTTTTTCTCAGCCTCCCCATGCAGCCCCAGGTAATCCATTCTCTTTGTGGAAGGCACGCCACGCCAGCAACACCCCTTTGCACCCATCTTTCGGCGTGTAACCCCACATCAGTCTATGTTTATTTTTATACTTTAATATTGCTCCAACACATTGAATGAAATTTGAGTATAATACATAGTGTTGTTAAACTAGCCAGAAAAGTCTTCAAAACTTCATCCCCTACATGCTACGTATATACGCGCTGCAGCTGATGTTGCCCCATTTCAACTTCACTGTATATAGTTAATTCCTCCTATATTAATTAATTTCATGTTACTTTTATGCCTGGTTTGGTTAATTTGCATGAGTTGCAGAACGTGAAACTAGTTCACACATGATCCATGAATTATATCACAGGTCATACTGGTGGAGATTTCTCTAGTATAAAACCAAATTACATATGTATCTTATCACATGTTAAGGATATTGTCACGGTGTAGTACCCTTAAAAAAATTGATGTAATACAAATATGACAAGAAATTAACAAAATACCAAACAATAAGAAACACAAAGAAAAGGTTGGACATGAAACATATTACCTCTACCATGGACGATATCTAATGAAGTTCAACTGTTTATTCGTCGGGGAGCAAGCAAGATAGTTGTAGTGGTCAGTTTCCGACCTGCATCAGAATCAAGACATGTGTCCCATCACAACAGAACATCCCAAAGATAGATAACAGGAAATACCAAGCAGAAATTCTTCTTGAGAGCAGCATCCAACCGTTTCCAAGGAGACTCCTCCTTCCGAGGAATATTTGTTGTGAATTTTGAGACTCCCCCATGACTGGATCGACTGGGATGGCACAGCGAAAACAAACTACAGGATCTATTAAGGCAACGAGAAGAAGAGAAAAAGAACGTATTCCAAAATAGATAGAAAATCAATACACAATATAACATAGTTTCACCAATCAAACAGATCGTGTGTACGTCCATGGGAGAAGGGGGAGAAACTTTATTAAAATTTTAAAATAGTACAATAAGAATTAATTACACCTCACACTGAGAAGATTACAAGCTATTGATGGCCACCAATTACAGCGAACCCTTTGTTGATATGTCTTTAATGAATAGAAAAAAACCAAGCCATCTTAGTAGATTTTTTCTCAAAATCAATTAGCCACCCTAAAAGTCATCAATAGCCACCTTATGAAATCTCTAACCACTCTAAAAGTCATCAATAGTCACCCTATAAAGGTCATAGCAACCCTATGAAGATCTTAGCCATCCTAACGAAATCAATTGGGCCACCCTATGATTTTGATGTGAGCGTGGGGTGAAGTGATAAGGGGTTTAGAAGTTTTGCCTATAAATAGGCATCACATTGCATGAGATTTTATGGCAAGGAAGTGAGAACGAGAGAGTTGCTAGATATTGTATTATTCTCTCCTTTCTCTTGCCATTTATCTTCTTTTTGTGTGGCTCTAGTGAGTTGGGTTTCATTGGGCTTGGGTGAGTGAGATTAGAGTTGTAATCTCTTATATTCTCCCCTTTTGATTAGTGGATTCCTCTTGCTATCTTCTCCCGTAGATGTAGGTCACATTGATCGAACTATATTAAATACTGGTGTTCTGTTCTTTTTATTTCTATTAGCTTATATTGCTATCTGTTTAATCTCACTTTATACTTGCCATATCTTGCATTAGAAACCCATTGTTACAACAAACTGGTATCAGAGCTAGTGTTTTTTTCCTGTCGGTTTCGAGATGGCTTCAGCAAAGAACAAAGTAGAGAAATTCAATGAGAGAAATAGCTTCAGTTTATGGAGAGACAAAATGCGGGCTCTCTTGGTGCAACAAGGCTTGTTGAAAGTCTTGTCTATTAAGGACAAGTTGTCGAAATTAATGTCCAAGGACGAAAAGCAAGAACTCGAGATGAAGGCGCATAGTGCCATATAACTTATCTAACCGATGAAGTTTTATGGGACGTTGCCGATGAAGATACCGCCACCGGTTTGTGGCTCAAATTAGAGAGCTTGTATATGACAAAGTCCTTGACCAACAAGCTCTACTTGAAGCAACGCCTCTTCACCCTTCGCATGAAGGAAGGTACGCCAATTAAAGACCACTTAGATGAGCTCAACAAAATTCTCATGGATTTAAAAATATTGATGTTAGAATAGATAAAAAAGAGCAAGCTCTCATCTTATTATGCTCATTACCTCCTTCCTTTGAAAATTTTGTTAATAGTATACTCTATGTTAGAGATATACTTTCTTTAAAAGATGTCAAATCAACCTTACATTTTAAGAAATTAAGACAAAAAGTGTCAGTTGTAGGAAGTGAGGATCAAGCTGAAGGGGGTCGAGAAAAAATCTCGAGGAAAATCTAGATCTAAATCTAGGTTATGAAAAAATGTTGAGTGTTACTATAAAAAAGATTGTTTTAAGCTCAAAGAAAAAGAAAAAGAAGATGTAAGGAGGAAATCTAAAAATGAAAAAACTTTGGCTGTTAGTGTTGCAGAAGAAGCTTCCACATCACATGAGGTTCTTTCAGTTACTGTCTTTGATGCCTGTTCACGAGATGAGTGGGTTCCTGATTCAGGTTGTTCTTATCATATTTATCCCCACAAGGACTAGTTTGTGACCTACCAGCCATGGATGGTGGTAATATCTTAATGGAAAATAACATGCCCTGCAAGTCAAGGTATTGGGTCAATCAAGATTAGGATGCATGACAGTATTGTTAGAATGTTGAGTAATGTTCGGCATGTGCCGGATTTGAAGAAAAAATTAATTTCTTTGGACACCCTGACTCCAATGGCTATAAGTTTTCAGCCGAAGGTGGAGTTTTGAGAGTTAGCAAAGGCTCTCTTATTGTAATGAAAGGAAAGAAGGTGAATACCCTTTATATCCTTCAAGGTAGCACGGTGACAGGTGATGCCACTGTGTCAATGTCAGAAGACGCAGACTTAGATACCACTCGTTTGTGGTATAAGCAGTTAGGGCATATGAGTGAGAGAGGACTACATTTGTTGAGTAAGCAAGGTTTGCTTTGAGGCCAGAAAATAGAAAAGCTTGACTTTTGTGAACATTCATTTTTGGTAAGCAGCACAGAGTTTCTTTTGGTACGATGTTCACAGAACTAAAGACACCTTAAGCTACATCAATTCAGACGTTTGGGGTTCCTCTCAGGTTCCATCAAAAGGTAGAGCTAGTTATCTTCTGACTTTAATTGATAATTATTCTAAAACTTTGGGTGTATCCTCTTAAGCATAAGAGCAATGTGTTAGCTGCCTTCAAGCAGTGAAAGCTTATGATCGAAAAGTAAATAGGAAAGAAAGTGAAGTGCCTCAAGACCAACAATGGAATAGAATTCTGTTCCATGGAGTTTGATCAATTCTGCAAAAATGAAGGAATTGTGTGGCATCGTACAATTCGGTACACACCATAACAGAATGGAGTTGCAGAAAAGATGAACAGGACACTGTTAGAGAGACCTTAGTGTATACTCTCTAATGCTGATTTATCAAAATGCTTTGGGGCCGAGGTAGTAAATATAGCTTTCTATTTGGTAAATCGGTCTCCCTCTACAGTTATTGATTTTAAGACTCCTGAAGGTCTGGTACCCCTGCTAATTACTCTCATTTACGAGTATTTGGTTGACCTACTTATTTTCATGTAAATGATAGTAAGCTTGAACCTAGGGCAAAGAAAGCTGTATTTCTTGGTTATGCTACTGGGGTGAAGGGATATAGGTTATGGTGTCTTGATCCTAAGTCACTTAAATTTGCTATCAGTAGGGATATTATTTTTGATGAAAATTACATGCTTCAAGCGAGAAAGGAGTTTGTTGTTGATATTACAGGTTCAGGAGAGAAAGCAAGCAAGCAGGTAGAGCTTGAGAGCAAAATTACAGAAGGAGTGCAGGAGAGCACACCGTTGAACTAGTCGATGATGCTCAAGGTTCAACTTCGGGCGATGATACACTACAAGAGTAACAGTACAATATTACCACCGGGAGAGCAAAAAGGCAGATCTGTCCACCTAAGTGATGCGCCTATGCAGATATGGTCGCTTATACTCGAAGTGTGGCAGAATCTATTGAGATTCCAGAGCCTTCCACCTACAATGAGGCTATCAATTTTGATAAAACTGTAGATAATCCAGCAGATATGATGACAAAGCCCGTATCTTCGCGCAAGTTCGAGTACTGTCTCAAATTGCTTGGTGTTAAAAGTGGTGAAGGTTGAACCCGTCGAGGCTAGAGAAGATAGCAAGAATCTAAAAGGACGCTTGATACAGTTCAAGTTAAGGTGGAGAGATTTGTTATTCATTTAAGACAGGGTGGAGATTTGTTGATATGTCTTTAATGAATAGAAACAAACCAAGCCATCTTTGTAGACTTTTCTCAAAATCAATTAGCCACCCAATGAAATCTCTAGCCACCCTAAAAGTCATCAATAGCCACCCTATGAAATCTCTAGCCACCCTAAAAGTCATCAATAGCTACCCTTTGAAGATCATAGCTATCCTATGAAGATCTTAGCCACCATAATGAAATCAATTGGGCCATCCTATAATTTTGATGTATGTGTGGGGTGAAGTGATGAAGGAGTTTAGAAGTTTTGCCTATAAATAGGCATCACATTGCATGAGATTTCAAGGCAAGGAAGTGAGAACGAGAGAGTTGCTAAATATTATATTATCCTATCCTTTCTCTTGCCATTCATCTTCCTTTTGTTAAGCTCTAGAGAATTGGTTTTCTTGGACTTTGGTGAGTAAGATTAGAGTTATAATCTCTTATTTTCTCCCCTTTTGATTAGTGGATTTCTCTTACTGTCTTCTCTCGTGGATGTAGGTCACATTGATCGAACCACGTTAAATACTGGTGTTCTGTCCTTTTTTCTTTCTATTAACTTATATTGCTATCTGTTTAATCTCTTTTTATACTTTCCATCTCTTGCATTAGAAGCCCATTGTTACAACACCCTTATGGTAAGCTTCTCTCACGAATCTCTCACCTAGATGAATTACACCTTAGGAATTACAAATTCACTATATTACATTGAAGGCCACACCCAAGGGTTATAAACTATAGAACTCTAGTCTTAAACAAACTTCTTAAATACAAATAATCACCAACTTTGAATAAAGGAACCTGAATCCAACTCGAATCTGAAAACAGGTCCAGAAAAAAACTGGAAGACTCGACGTTAGTCTACTATGTATTAGTCGACTAGGCTCAAATACTAGTCAACTACTCTGAGAAAATTCGAGAACCCCAACTCTGTTGGCTAACCTAGCCGACTATATAATGTATTAGTCGACTAATCTATGTGATTAGTTGACTATACCCAGTACTAGTCGACTGGTAATGTGTACAGCTCATTGTGCATGTCCGTTCTTTAATCTCTAAAGTTTCATCTACCTTCAGATAATTCCAGTCACAAATCCCAGCAAACTCCCTTGACTCAAATACGTCTAAGTCCAAGAATAGCCACCATGCTCCATGTGCTCATATCCATGCACAATTGAAAGAAACTTGACTTCATTTCCATCTCACTCCCTCTTCTCCATAAACCCCTCATGGGGTTCACAAGTTGATTAGAACGAATAAGTTTAGGCCCAATATGAGCTTTATCACTCAATGATCTCCTTGATTTACACATGATTTATTAGAAGTTTCTCCACCATAGGAGTAACGATGTAGACTTTCTTGTTGCGCGTCTAGTTCCAATCTCTCTTCGGGGTATAACTGAACATCCGACCTTGAAATCATTGTAGTCTTTGATTGTTTCACAACCGCCGCTTTCGAAGCCGAGGATAATTGCAATCCACCAACTGTAACTTTTAAATTTCACAACATGTACACATTGCCAACACGTTCGGCCTGAAACTTCACATAGGCCTCTTTAGAAACTTTCATAAGATCACCTTTAGAACTAAAACTGAATATTCCCCTTGTAGGGCTTCAAGAGAGATGAGATTATACCTTGAATTAGAATATGACGAATGCCTTGAAGAGTAGTGATGCATCCATCATGAGACCGAAACTGGATTGTGAAGACTTCTCTTTCTTGAAGTAAAGTGTACGAAAAGAACATCTTCTTACTAGAACTGATGTGTTGTAAACATCAAGAGTCAATAATTGATCTATCTTTGTTACCAATGGATCTTTCTGTAGTAGATAGAACATCACATTGCTCTTCATCTTCTTCAGTCAATTCAATGACATTAGCATCTGGTTATTTCTTTTTTGAAGTCAACAATCAGCTCTATTGTGCCCCTTCTTATGACAATAGTTACACGTCAAATTCCTATATCTTAAGTTACGTGTGGAACTTTCATTATTACTCTTCTCCCGTGAATAATAAACTTTCCTGGAATCATCATGATGAGACTTACTCGTCAACTAGGTGTCAAATTTGTCTTTGTTAAGCAGATGCTCCCTGACCTCATTAACCTTGATTGTTGACTTACATTCATGATGATAGCTTTCCTAATTAAAGCTCTTATATGAAGAAGGTAAAGAATATAGTAATAATGGTACTTGATTCTCATCTTCAATCTTAACCTCTATCTTATCTAATTCATTGATAATAGTGAAAATTTTGCAATGTGAGACTTGATAGGTGTACCTTCATGCATGCGGAGAAGAAAGAGACGCTGCTTCAGAATCAATCGATTCGTCAACAGCTTCTTAAATAGTGGACTTGAAGTTGCTCCCACAATAAGAATGTTGTTTTCTCTATAGAAAACTCATTCAACATTTTTGTTCGTCAAGTAAAACTGAATAGCAGTCAAGGCTTTTGATTTCAACTCCTACCAAGTTTCTTCATTCATGTCTAAGGCTTTTTCTCCCTCCCGAGTAGTGATTTCTTCAACCCGCTCTGGGTAAGGAAGGCATTCATCTTATTTTACCACCTGCTGAAATTGATGATACCATCAAGCTTCTGAATATCGAACTTGATCGCAGACATCTTCAAGTTGACCATGCTCTGATACCAATTGTTGTGAATTCGGCGATGCCCCTAAGACCGGATTAACTAGGGCAGCATAGCGAAATAAACCACAGGATCTACTAGGGCACGAGAAGAAGAGGAGAAAAATATATTCCAAAGCTGATAGAAAGCCAACACATAATATAATGTTCCATCGATCAAACAGATCGTGTATACATCCATGAGAGAAGGGGGAGAAACTTTATTAAAATTTTAGGAGAGTGCAATAAGAATTACCTCACGCTGAGAAGATTACAAGCCCTTGATGGCCGCGAAGAATAGCGAACTCTTGTGGCTAAGCTTCTTTCATGAATCTCTCAGGTAAATGAATTACACCCTTAGAAATTATAAATTCATTAGATTACATTAAAGGCCACCCCCAAGGGGCTATTTATAGACCATAGAATTTTTCTAGTCCTAAACAAATTTCATCAATATGAACAATCACCGCCTCAAAATAAAAAAAAACCCGAATTCAATTCAAATCTGGAAACAAATCTAAAAAAAACTGCTAGACCAGATATTAGTCAACTCGGCCAGGGATTAGTGGAATAATACCATGTATTAGTTGACTAATACCATGTTTAGTCAACTAGGCAAAAATACTAGTCGACAGCTCTGACAAAATTCAGGAACCCCAACTCTCTGTTGGCCAACCTAGTCAACCATACAATATATTAGTCGACTAATCTATATGATTAATCGACTATACCTAGTATTAGTCGACTGATAATGTGTACAGATCCTTGTGCACATCCGTTCTCTGATATTAGAAGTTTCGTCTACCTTCACAACGTATTCCAGTTACAAATCCTAACAATATGATCCCAAGAACCTCCTCGTCCTGAGACAATTGTCATCCCGAGATCGATTCCTCTCATCCCGAGTAAAATGGCAGCAGCAACCAACCTCATTTATCCTCGCCTATAATCATGGAGTTCGTTATACTACTAAGACAGCTCACATTTCAAACATTGCGGCTACTCCTACTCCAGCGCAGACCGTTACATAAGGTAGACGAAATCACTTTCCCAATAAAAGGTAAAATCCAAGCCGTTACGAAGAGATCACGAAGTGCTAACCGTGCGATTATTGAAATCCGCATGACCCGCACTGCCAACAAAAATTCCCAGGTGTGTATATGTATAGTGGAGGAAGACCAGACCTTGAGGGACCTCGACCGATGAAAGAAAAAGAAGAGAAGAAAAGAAAGAGAGAAAAAGATCAGACCTTAAAAGATTTAGAGAATCCCCCTCCTCAAACCTCGGAAACCTGAAACTATAATAGAGTCCAAGCTCTGCAGAATTTATTGTAATCTCTGAAAAATAGTGAATTCTCTCCCTCCTCCCCATAGTTTCTCCTGACTTGGGTTTTCACGTAAAATTTCGTGTCTTTGCATTGCTTTATCATTCCCTTCCATTAACCCTACTTCAAATTGAAGTGCGGTTAAGTTTCTCCTGGAAATTTACCACCGCATTTTTGGTGTTCTATCATTCTCCACGCTAAAGAAATCTCCCCATCCACCTTCCCAAAAAAACCTCATCCAAATCGGCGATGGCTCCACGCAAGCGAGTTACCGATGATGCAACCTCAAAGGCAAGGCCAAAGTGACTACTAAGGGCGCAACCTCTGAACCAACCAATAACCAACGTGTGTCGAGGGCACCGACTCCATCTCATCACAGGTGCCATCCTTAGTGTTCACTCTTCTCAACAGCAAGAAGACCAGTTCTTTCTTATGCTCCACGAGATGAGAGAGCAAATGAAGAAACAAGAGCTGCGGTTAAATCATGAGTGAAAGGAGATGATACTCGATCGTGACGACATCCTCCATGAACAATAGGAGATAAAGCTGCTTAACCATCAGCTCCAGGCTCAAGTCACTATCCTCCAGAATAACTCCGCGCGGGCAGAGGGCGGCCCTGAGAGCGAGAGATCCCCAAATCTCCACTCCCTCGATGAGCTAATCTAGAAGCGGATCATAGAGGCTCAGTTACCCCAGTATCTGATCCCAACCACCCGCCTCCACGACTCCCGCTTTCCAAGGATATCCAGGAGTGTGAGTTTCTGAGGAAGTTCTCGACTCCCACCTTCGACAGCTAAACTGGAGCGAGTGATATAGTTCAGTTCATCCGCCACTTTCAATGCAAGATGATGCTCTACTCCTACAACAACCCGATAATGTGCCTTACCTTTCTTTCAAGCCGGAGGGTGCTGCATCAGAGTGGTTCTACTCCTACTACTGCGCTCTTTCCACAACTTCTTGGAGGTCACTGGAGCTTTTCTTACATAATACGTCACTCGCCAAGAAGCCAAGAGGAGTAGTCACCACCTTCTCTATCCATCAGGATGAGGCTGGGAGATAGCCTCAAGCCATATATCAACTTCTTCTAGAATCATCTCACAAAGGTCTCCAACTATAATGAGGATGTATTTACACTTGCGCTTATCAGTGGACTGCAGGTCACTCACTCTCTGAGCAAGCATCTCATGAAGCACAACATCTCCAAGATGAGAGGTGTCCTTTCTCAAGGACAACCATACATCCAGTTTGAGAAGGAAATGAAGGCTTCCTCTAACCATCCCGCCAAACCAAGCGATGACGGGATAAAGTCAAAGTCAACTTGCGAAGCTCACGACTACAGTCCTGACCGGCATTGGGGGCAGCAACCTCTTACAAGAAGCAGGCTTTCTCTATCTTTCCCTGAGTTCAATCCAAAGCTACAGGCCAACTCACCACTTCACTCCATTAAAGCATCTAATCAACAAAGTGTTCAACACCTTAAAACATCAGTCGTAGGTCAGATGACCGAAGCCGATCTAGCCTAATCTCTCACTGACCAGATCGGTGAAGTACTGCTCCTACCATGACAGCAAGAGACATCAAACTATCCATTGCTGGGCCTTACAAAGATACCTTGAGGAGCTCATCCAGTAAGACTTCCTCAAGGAGTATGTCCTTAACCCCGAGGTAATTTTCCAGCAGCCAATTACACAGCCTCCCTAGGAGTAGAATGGGATTGCCTAGTACAAGACGATCGACTAACTTTTTGACTTCTATACATCCAGCCATGCGCCCCGATGATAGAAAATGCCCCTACTCTGAGGCATTCAAAAAACCCTTTGTGGCTGGGATGTGCCGCCACATGGAGGCGGTTCCAACATACATCCAACCATATGCCCAGATGATGGGATGTGCCCCCACTCGGAGGCAGCCAAAAAACCCCCCGTGGATGGAATGTGCCCCACACGGAGACGGTTCTGACATACAGCCAGCCATGAACCGGATGATGGGATGTGCCCTTACTTGGAGGCAGCTAAGAAAAAACCCCATGGATGGGATGTGCCCCACACGGAGCTGGTCCTGACATACATCCAGCCATGCACCCTGATGATGGGATGTGTCCCCACTCGGAGGCAACCAAGGAACCCCCCTCCCCGTTAATAGGATGTGCCCCACACGGAGGCAGTTCTAACATACATCCAGCTATGAGCCCTAATGATGGGATGTGCCCCCATTTAGAGGCAGTCAAAAAATCCCCCGTGGATGAAATATGCCCCTGTTTTCCATCGATTTTGTAAAGGGAAAAACTTACAAAAAAAGGGATCGAGGAGCTAAATTATAAGTAATTCTTTGTAGGAAGAAGATTACAGTTAAATCTCCTCTCAGATTTCTGGGAAAGTGTGCCGGTAGGAATCTGATCAGCGCGCGATCACTTTATCCCTTTGACGATACGATTGATCAAACAATCGAACTACAGCCTGATAGGATTCCCTTCTCGCCTGGTTTGGGGAATCGGAGAACAGAAGGTTGGTAGAACCCTCTTGTAACTTCTCGAGCTACCTCCGATTGAGAATTCCTTCTCGCCTGGTTCTGAAAATTTCTTGAGAGGGAGGAAGATCTTAGGGTATTAGCACCCTGATTAGAGAAGTAATTCTCTGAGTTCTTGGAAGCAAGAGAGTAGATCTCTGTCTTTTTTCAGCCTCTTCGAGGGAGGTCTCGGTCCGTCCTCTGTACGCCTTTGGTAAGATATTTATAGAGAGAGCAGGGGTATAAGTCCCTTAAAAATCTGGAAATAAATTGAGTCAATCTTTTTTAATCTAGAAAGTAGCCTCGCCGCGAGGCTAGAGATAGCTTTTGTGAAGCTAGGAATAGCAAGTAGTGCTGATCTCTTGATCCGCTCTGCTAAATGAGGGATGCGCCCTTGATTCTTTCTAAACAACTGAAAGATTTCTTCTGATCTTCTTACCTGATTGGGAGAGTCAAAAGATTATGGCAAGCAACTGCCAAATTTGATCTCAATTAGATTTGATCTCATCTGAATTTTATCTCATCTAGAGATTTGATTGGTCAAAGGTGACCATAGAAGACTCGCATCGGAGCATTGCGTTGAGCTCATGGCGAAGCTGGGAGAAGCATCTGGCGAAGCTAGAAGGAAAGCTTTTCAGTGGAGCTGGATAACTTTGTGGCGAAGCTACTAATTACCCTTTTGCGCAACTGCCTGAGACTTCGAGCGAAGCTAACTCTCTGCGGAGTTAACTAAGCATTTCTGTGCGAAGTTGTAAGTTAGCTCGCAGCGAGGCTGTAAAGGAGCTTCCTGCGATGCTAAGCAACTTTGGCTTCTTATGCCAGACTTGCCTGTGGGCTCGTGCTAGACTAAGTATTGAGCTAACTTAGTGTCTCTGGACATGCTTGGGTCTTCTCACGAGCTTTTTTCGGCTTACTGTCTACTTCACTGGATTAGTAGAGTCCAAGTTGATTGATACGTCCCTTTGAGATGGGTAAGGAACTGGTCGTCAGCCTGTCTGCCGCTTGTCCTTTGTAGATGTCAACAAGTTAGACATTGTTCAGGCCAGTTAGAAATCTTGTCTTTTTTAGAGTGTCAACAAGACCCCCTTCAAAGTTTTCGCAAGTTTGCAACGAAATGGTTCAAACTCCGAAATACTTTGAACTGCTTTGATTAATGACATATGAAATGCGAACGTCGCCATAGTGGTTGAGTTCAGCTTCGCTTTCAATTCTGCTTCCGGATTGGAATAAGCTCGCCGAGGAATCGTGTAGATTCGCGATTCTGAATAACTTCGCGTCTGGATAGCTTCGCGTCTGCATAACTTCGCGTTAACTCGGGTTTGGAACGACGTTCCTTTCCCAAGGCTAACTGCTTTTCGGCTAGTTACGAGAGGGATTATTCCCCTTCCCGAGGTTGAATAACCTCTCTTGCTTTTGTCGAGGGAGATTATTCCTTTCCTCGAGGCTAAGCATTTAAATGCTTTAAATTCGCCCGCGCTTCCAAGTTTGATGTAACTACGGTGTGATCAAGCCATGAGGCCTATAAATAGGACACTTGAAGTCCTTTTCAGAGGAATAGTCTGTTCATGACATCCCCTCGTTGCCCAGGAAAGGAGACTCAGATCTCTGAAATAGTGGGGGCGCCCACCCTGGTCACTAACCGGCCAAGAGCTGGTGAGTCTCGGTCATTCAGAGACTTTTACCAATAGACTAGTGACTTTAGGGAGCTTACCTCCCTTAATCTTAGCTTTACCAGCTACTTCAGGGATTGATTTCCCTTGTTCTTCATTCTGTATCTGACTGATTTGCAGAGAAGGGCTTCAGCCCTATTTTTCAGCTTCTCGGCGAAGCTATCATTCTCGCTTGATTAGAAACAGACTTTTCCATGCAGGGTTCCTGTCTTAATCTATTGAATCTACCTGTTAAATCCGCCACGTAGGCAAGAATTGAGACTTAGTCTCTTCAAGGTCGAGCCAGTATTGCCATATAGGTGGGGTTAAGACTGCGTCCCTCTGGACCAGTCTGGTTTAGTCATATAGGCGAGGTTAGGACTTGGCCCTTTTTGAGGCTTTTTCAGCCTAACTGTCTTAGGCGGAGCTAAGACTTAGCTTATGCTGAGCTAGCCCATCATCACTGTGCAAACGAGGCTATCCTCTGCTTAATTGAAGCACCACTGGATCGGATATGAATTGCTTCGCCCAAAGAATTTGACTTAGCATTTCGTCTTCGCAATTTTTTTTGATTTAATGCTAACCTGTTTCTAGTTTGTATTGCAGTGAACTGTGCCTACCAGTTTTTTTGTCTTGATGAAAGAGACCATGAACTTACCTCTTGATCTTTCAGTTGAAAATTAATCCTAAGCAGGAGAAACATACTGGAGCAATTGATACGTGTTCCAAGAAGAGGTTGGCAGTTGCTTATCCGAGATGGTCCACTTCGGGAAGAGGTTGGTAGTTGTTTATCCAAGATGATCCACTTCGGGAAAGCGAGCGTCACCTGTAAGGTCTCGGATCCTTCCTTTACCAATTTTAATTAAAGAAGATCATGCTTTCTAGTGGCAACCAGTCCTTGGCCAATTTTCATCAAAGAAGATCCAGCTTCTGGATGACAAAATCTGCCATTAAGCGAAGGATTACGACCTTGTGCAGGAGGAAGGCCTTTCGTGTCCACTTGGTTTGGCTTATCACCTTAAAAGTAGATAGGACAACTTGCATACTTTTGGAGCAATGATTCGGTTGTACGAAAGACCACCTTGATGTAGTGTCAATGTATCTTCCCTTTTGAAATAAAAATGTTTATTTTCTGCCTATCTGCTCTGTTTCCCTCCTTTTTGATTCGAGAACACTTGGAGTGGACTAGGTTTAGGTAAGACTTTTCTTTAAGAGGAAATGAAAACTCTTGGCCGAGCTAAGCTTCCAGCGAGGCTGAAGACAAATTTCCTACTAAGTCAGGAGTGAATTTCTGGCGAAGCTAGAATGGAATTTTCACGAAACTAGAGATGTGCTTTTAGCGGAGCTAAGGTACGTTTCTCAGCGAAGTTATTCAAGCATCGCGCGAAGTCAATACTGAACTCACGGCGGAGTTAGCCTTTAGCGGGGCTGAAGTAAAGCTTCTCGGGAAGGCACTTTAGGCGCCGTTTCAAATTAATTTGAAACGACCGCCTGCGCTCATTTGAGGAGGCGATATTTAGGCAATTATCCGCCTATAAAAGCCCGATTAGGCTGAAAGAGAAGGCACCACTTCTCTTTGAATTTTCAGAGAACTCCAAATCTCTTCTTCTTCTTTCTTCTTCGTTTGGAAATTCAAGAACTTTTTCAGTTCTCCGATGGCTCCCAAAAGACGAGCAGGGAAAGAGGTAGCAAACTCTACAACAAAGGGACCTTCTCCTCCTCCGGTCATCGAACGATCTTGTTGGCCCGAAGGCCCATCACTCTAGTTTTCATGATGATCAACTCATGTAGTTATAGTACTAATGATCTTGTGTTTAATTAGTGACAGATTTATGATCAAGATCTTAGTAGGTGCATAGCTTCAACAAAGGATTTAAAGTCAAGTTTTGGAGCTAGCACGGTTTGATCCAAGAGCCATTGGATCGTGTTTGGACCAAGTCAAGAAGATGAGAAGGCTTCAAGTGAAGACTTCAAGAAGTTGAAGACTTGTGTCTAGGTTTGTTTTATAAGATTTTGTTTTAGATAAAATGTAAAGGATAGAGTAGTTGGTGGATTGCTCAAGTATACCATGCACACACACTCTTGATTTAGTTTGTTTTACAAAAGATTTTTACTTTGAAAAATACTTTTTGGTTTTTGGAATTTCTTATATGCATGTCTTTTATCCAAAACCAAGTTTAGAGCTTAATGTCAAAAACATAGATATCTTATTTGTATAGTGGATCATATCCATACACACTATGCTTTAATGAATTCAAAATATCTTGTTTTTGTATCATGAAGAAATTTGGAAAACAAGTTTTAGAAAAATACTAGTTTTCATTTGAGCCATATTTTTCAAGTTACAAAAATAGTTCAAAACATTTGTAACATGCCTTGATTTTGTGCAAGCATGTTTGTTTATCAAAGTATAACATCAAAACTATTTTTGTATATTTTTTTTAGTATTTTATGGGATTTTAAGTGAGCCAAAAAGACCAAGTTTTTAATCCCTATTTCAGACCTGACCTGGCTTCAGCCGGTCGACCGACCCGGTCGACCGACGTGCACAGACGTGCACAGCCAGTTCTAGCAGGAGGGCCGGCCGACCGACCCGGTCGACCGTCTAGAGAGCTCTGCTCTCCAGAAAGGCCCCGGCCGGCCGGGCGGCCGACCGGACAAAGAGATTGCTCTCTGTATCCTGGCTCGGTCGACCGCCCAGTCGACCGATGGCTCAAACGGTCTGAAATATGACCGTTGGCCGGCCGACTGGACGGTCGACCGACAGGCCTGACAGACCCCAACGGCTAGTTTTTCTGAGCCTATATATTTGGGGGTTTAGGCATTGTTTTCACCAAGATTTGGAGAGTATTTTTGAGCCAGTTTTTCCAATCCTTTTCAGAGGTTTTTCTCTAAAATTAGAGAGCAAATATTTCCTATCAAAAGGGAAGATTTTATCAAGAGTGTTTAAAGTGATTCTTTGAGTTTTCTTCCACCATTCTCCTTCCTTGTTTTTCTCACACAAACACTTGAGCATCCATTGATTATTCATTCTATAGGAGTGTTGTAGTGAGAGTGCTTTTAGGTGATCAAAGTGTTGTGATCACCAAAGATCTTTTCTTTGTACTTTGAGGAGGCGGGCAAGTGTGCTCGCGGTGGTTTAGAGTTCGATTATGAACTCTTGGTTTGAGGTGCGGCCTCGGCAAGCTTGTGGGGCTTGCGTGTGTACCGGACTAGGGAGTCCGAGAGCTTGTAGGTGTTGCGACACCGAGTGATCCGATGGGATCGATTATAGTGGAAATCCTTCGTGTGTCGAAGGCGGGGATGTAGAGCAAGTGTGCTCGAACCTCGAAATAAATCCCTTGTGTTTGCGATTGCTCACACTCTCTCTCTATCTCTTGTTTATATCTTGCATGCTTCTATTGTGTTTATCTTTACATGCATGATATACTTGTGTGCTTAATTGTTATACTTGCTTGGGTTGTTTGCTAACACTTGTATTTAACCAAGAGAGCCAACGCGGTACCTCAACCCTTATCTAGGGGAATCTAGAGGAGTTTGTCCAGAGCCCTTTACGGGAATTCGGCAACACTCTTGTGTTATACGTGGTGTTTAGTTTAAATAGTTTGTTTAGGTCATAATAGTTTTTACTTCCGCATTATTTGGCATTAAGTGACCATTAGATTAGCCATCACCTATTCACCCCCCTCTAGGTGAACTTACAACTGGTATCAGAGCCAAGTGCTCTGATTTTAGGTCTTACAACCTAGAGTTAAAGATCCTCATTTTTAGGCTAATCACAATATTTTGTACACACACTATGGACTTCATGTCACCACCCACTTTTGACATTCTTAACATCCACATTTGGAAGGTTAAGATGTCCTTGTACCTCAAGGCCTTAGGTTTTCATGTTTATCTTGCCACTATTAATAATGCATATTGTTTAGATGGTAAGAATTTTGAGGCTAATGCAAAAGCCCTACATGCTTTAAAGTCAACCCTAAATGATGATTATTTATCTAGGGTTTCTAACATTGATTCGGCTTTTGTAGCTTGGAAAATCATCACCTCCCTTGGCAAAAAGGATCTATATTATGCCGGGAGCGATTCGGACGTTGGAAGCAACACCTCCAACTTGTGCTATATGGTCCAAGGGGATAACCCCCTTGAGGTAACTACCGAATCCGAGGTAGATGAAGATAATGACATGTCATATGATGAGCTCACATCTTTTTGTCAACTATTGCTTGAGAAATATAACATGATTAAGAAAGAAAATAAAAATTTGAAAAAGAATTTTGATTGCATGCCTAATGAAAAAGATTCATTAGAAAATAAGGTTGCATGCATTGAAAAAGAGAACGATGTTTTGAAAAATGAGAATATTTCCTTAATGTCTAAATTGAATAATTTATATGAAGGGAATATGTCTTTGAAAAATAAAATTGTTTTGGTGGAAAAACAAAAAGAAAGTGTTTCTCAAAAGAAAAAGAAAATTGTTTCACAATCCCACCATGCTTTACATGCCACCATTAATGATAGTGGATTAATTTTTGAAAAATAAAATAGATAGTTTGAGCTCTACTTTGAGCACATGTGCATTTAACCACACTAGATTGGAGTCTATGTTTTCAAAGAAACAAGCTCCACATTCTCATGCACATCATCATCATGCATATGCTTATGTTGCACGCCACGATCATACACATACACATAAGCATCCTAAGGTATACAAATGTACACATTGTGGCCGCAAAGGCCATTTAGCAAAATTTTGTTATGATAAGTTAAATGTTTTAAATTTTGCTCATAAAAATTTTTGGGTTCCTTACAAGACTAACCCCAAAGGACCCAAAAAAATATGGGTACAAAACCCCCACCTTGTGTTTTTGATGTAGGTGAAGGCTCTCACACGGCGTGAGAGAGATGGTGCCTTGATGGTGGGTGCACTTGAACTAAAAGGACACATATTTGGAGCACCGCTATCAAGGAGGTTTTGGTGGGAAAGACCACCATGCTTGGAGCTTTGGAGTTGATAACAATCTCTAAACTCCTACTTTTTATGTACATGCTTTTTACTTATATCATATTCATAGCATGTTCATGTTTTGTGTTCTTATGTGCTTCATGTGATAAAAATATGCTTAGATGTAGTTTTTATCAAAACTTGTATTATTCATGTACAAATAGTGAGTTACATTTGATTTATATATATTTGCACTTCATGCTCATTTGTACCCACTGTATGCACATGTATAGGCTAGTTTTGATGATTCTCTCATTTATACATGCTTTGCCAATTTTTATGCTTTACTTCATGTATATGTATTTTTAATTCAAATCTAATAAATATACATGTTTACCGCTGAGTCTCTTACCTTCATGCAAATACATTTGATAGACTCTTTTATGTTTGGGATATGTATGTGTATTGTTAGTTTTGGATAAATCATACATATATCATGAAGATTAGTGTTTTAATGAAAAATGATTTTTCATTATTAAAATGTGACTTATGATCTTTTTGAGCTTAAATGACTATTTTCATAAAAATGCTATTTACATGATTTTTTAACACTCACATCTTCATTTATTATTTCATAACTTAGTTTCATGATCATTTTGAGCTTTATAGACTATGAGTGATTAAATCTTTATGTACTTAGTTATGTTTTATGAAAAACATATGATTTGATGTATTTGAAGGATTTTTAACTAGTTGTTCAAAAACTATTTTAGACTAGTTATTTATTCTTCAATTAGTTTATAAGTTATACACATGATCCTATTTTTAATCCATTGGATAAATTCTTTTGTATTCTCAAGATTTGATGCTTCATGAATTGAATATTAGTTTAAATGTTAGTTTTTGTCAACACTAGGATTTATACTTGTACATATTATGGGTCACAAATAAATCTATATATGGTTGGATTTGATTGCTTATTTGTGCCTATTTGGTGTGCTAGTATAGCCTTGTTTTGATAATCCTACATTTTTAAACTTGTATTCCCGTTTTGGATTTATTTTATGATCATGTGTTTTCATTTCATGTATATGTTTATTTTGCCAAACTTTAAGATATACATGGATACCTCTTGAGTCATTTGCCTTTCATGCAAATCTATATATATGGACTCAATTGTGTTTAGGGATATGTATGTATACTTCTTGTGTTGTCAAAACATACATATACCTTGGAATATAATTTTTTTTAATAAATAAAATTTTTTTTGGTGATTTTTATGTTTTCAAAATTTATGATGATTTTCATATTGTCTCATTTAAAGGAATATTAAGCTTTATTGCCATTTTTATTTTATTTCTTGATTGAAGGATTCCGTACTAGTTTTCAAACATTTTCATTTAACTAGTTTGAGTTCTTCATGTGGTAGATTATATGATGTATACAATTAAGCTTAATTTTCAATTGGTATCATTGGATATTTTCAATTGGTATCAATTTGACTCTATTTTTGTATATACTCATATTTTGTTCTCTTATATATGTATGTATCAATTTCAATTGTACTCATTTTTCATACATATATATGTTTTGTATTTGTGCTAGAGTTAAAATCGATTTACATGTTTAAAAGCACAAACTTTGTCTATGCTAGGCTTACTTAAACTTTTTAAGCTTATGCTTTATGTTTTAAAATTGGTATCAAAATTTAAAAAAAAAATCAAAATTTTTGATTTGTATTGCCTATATGCAAGGAGAGCTTAACATCTCTTCTACATATAGATTCATGTTGAGTGTATTATATATTGAGGAGCTTGACAACTCTTCTTTATGTGGTACACGTGTGTAGGGGGAGCTTCACATCTCCTCTTATGCATTACATAATATGTGTTATGTGAATTGGGGCTTGTCATCCCTTCTTCATGTAATGCATATGTGTAGGGAAGCTAACTTAACGTCTTCCTCTTCATGAATGTATATCGCATATAATCTTTTATTGATTGTTGTTTACCCCTTCATTGGTTCCTTATTTCGGACAAAAAGGGGAAGAAGAATTTAATGATTTTGTTTTTATTTTAACCCCTTTGTTGATGATTGACAAAAAGGGGGAGAGGTATTTGGTATATATGTATGTTTTTATAAAAGAATTTATGTTTATGCATATATGTTTTGTTTTGCAAATAGGAGAAAAAGAATTTGTGTTTTATGCTTGTTAGCATGTTTATCTCCATACATTTGCATACATGTTTATGTGCTTCATTGCCATACATGGTTATGTGCTTCATTGCCATATTTATTTGTTTATTGGTATGCATGAGTTAAGGGGGAGCTTCTTGGAGCTTTACTTTAATCCATGCATATATAACTTCATGAGTTTTGTCATCATCAAAAAGGGGGAGATTGTTGGCCCGAAGGCCCATCACTCTAGTTTTGATGATGATCAACTCATGTAGTTATAGTACTAATGATCTTGTGTTTAATTAGTGACAGATTTATGATCAAGATCTTAGTAGGTGCATCGCTTCAACAAAGGATTTAAAGTCAAGTTTTGGAGCTAGCACAATTTGATCCAAAAGCCATTGGATCGTGTTTGGACCAAGTCAAGAAGATGAGAAGGCTTCAAGTGAAGACTTCAAGAAGTTGAAGACTTGTGTCTAGGTTTGTTTTAAAAGATTTTGTTTTAGATAAAATGTAAAGGATAGAGTAATTGGTGGATTGCTCAAGTATACCATGCACACACACTCTTAATTTAGTTTGTTTTACAAAAGATTTTTACTTTGGAAAAATACTTTTTGGTTTTTGGAATTTCTTATATGCATATCTTTTATCCAAAACCAAGTTTAGAGATTAATGTCAAAACATAGATATCTTATTTGTGTAGTGGATCATATCCATACACACTATTCTTTAATGAATTCAAAATATCTTGTTTTTGTATCATGAAGAAATTTAGAAAACAAGTTTTAGAAAAATACTAGTTTTCATTTGAGCCATATTTTCCAAGTTACAAAAATAGTTCAAAACATTTGTAACATGCCTTGATTTTGTGCAAGCATGTTTGTTTATCAAAGTATAACATCAAAACTATTTTATATATTTTTTAGTATTTTATGGGATTTTAAGTGAGGCAAAAAGACCAAGTTTTTAATCCCTATTTCAGACCTGACCTGGCTTCAGCCGGTCGACCGACCCGGTCGACCGACGTGCACAGACGTGCACAGCCAGTTCTGGCAGGAGGGCCGGCCGACCGACCCGGTCGATCGTCTAGAGAGCTCTGCTCTCTGGAATGCCCCGGCCGGCCGGGCGGCCGACCGGACAGAGAGATTGCTCTCTGTATCCTGGCTCGGTTGACCGCCCGGTCGGCCGATGGCTCAAACGGTCTGAAATATGACCGTTGGTCGGCCGACCGGACAGTCGACCGACAGGCCTGACAGACCCCAACGGCTAGTTTTTCTGAGCCTATATATTTGGGGGTTTAGGCATTGTTTTCACCAAGATTTGGAGAGTATTTTTGAGCCAGTTTTTTTCAATCCTTTTCAGAGGTTTTTCTCCACAAATTTGAGAGGAAATATTTCCTATCAAAAGGGAAGATTTTATCAAGAGTTTTTAAAGTGATTCTTTGACTTTTCCTCCACCATTCTCCTTCCTTGTTTTTCTCACACAAACACTTGAGCATCCATTGATTATTCATTCTATAGGAGTGTTGTAGTGAGAGTACTTTAGGTGATCAAAGTGTTATGATCACCAAAGATCTTTTCTTTGTACTTTGATGAGGCGGGCAAGTGTGCTCGCGGTGGTTTAGAGTTCGATTGTGAACTCTTGGTTTGAGGTGCGGCCTCAGCAAGCTTGTGGTGCTTGCGTGTGTACCGGACTAGGGAGTCCGAGAGCTTGCAGGTGTTGCGGAACCGAGTGATCCGGTGGGATCGATTATAGTGGAAATCCTTCGTGTGTCGAAGGCGGGATGTAGAGCAAGTGTGCTCGAACCTCAAAACAAATCCCTTGTGTTTGTGATTGCTCACTCTCTCCCTATCTCTTGTTTATATCTTGCATGCTTCTATTGTGTTTATCTTTACATGCATGATATACTTGTGTGCTTAATTGTTATACTTGCTTGGGTTGTTTGCTAGCACTTGTATTTAACCAAGAGAGCCAACGCGGCACCTCAACCTTTATCTAGGGGAATTTAGAGGAGTTTGTCAAGAGCCCTTCACGGAAAATTCGACAACACTCTTGTGTTATACGTGGTGTTTAGTTTAAATAGTTTGTTTAGGTCATAATAGTTTTTACTTCCGCATTATTTGGCATTAAGTGACTATTAGATTAGCCATCACCTATTCACCCCCCTCTAGGTGAACTTATAGATCTAACTGTTGGCCCAAGGTTACAATCACCCATGATTAGTGTATTTTGATGATTACAAACATATTAGTTATTTGTACTAATAACATTTGTTGTTTAAGTGTGTTTCAGATTTCTATTCATTCTAGAAGTCTTCTCTCACAAATACAAGGATTTGGACTCAAGTCAACTCCAATTGGGCTCAAGGAACAAGTGTTGAAGATTATATGAAGAAGCCTATTGAAGATCTTGAAGTCCTTAGAAACATTGTAAGAAATAGAATGTTAAAGTTTGAGTATATGAAATTTGGCTCTAGGATTTGCACACACACTTGTTTCATATATTTCCTATGTTTTGAAAATGGTTATTTCTAAGTTTTATGCCTTATTTTATATATACATGTACCAAAAAGCTTTATATCTTGAAAATCTTGTATAAAACATGTGTATAAACTATTTTCTGCATAATACTTAGCTATATGTATTTTTAAAATATTCTCAAAATTTTTCTAACTCAAAACCAGCCCAGTTTTTCAGTTTCAGGCAACTCCGCCGACCGGCCCGGTCGACCGGCGATGTGTCTAGACATGCACTGTTTGTGCATGTCTGTCGGTCGACCGGACCGGTCGACCGACAGAGAGCAAATTGCTCTCGGGTTTTTTCGGTCGACCGGACCGGTCGACCGGAAGAAGGAAACTGTGTTTCCTCTTTTGGGACGGTCGACCGGACCGGTCGACCGAGAGCCAACGGCTCTTTGCAGCTGGCCTTGCGGTCGACCGGACCGGTCGACCGCCAAGCCTGCTGTAGCCTAACGGCTCTTTCCTCTTTGGGCTATTCTGAAAAACTGTTTTTATTTTCAGCTTTAACAGATTTTTGGAGAGTTGTTGGGGATCTTTTGCAGGTCAAATTAGGTGTAAAGAAATTGTTTTTAACCTATTTTCTAACCCTATAAATAGAGGAGAAGTTTCTCTTGCATATCACTTAGAAAAATCCTCAAGTTTGTGTTGTTTTCAAAAGAGAAAAGAAAAGAGTTTAAAGCTTTCATTTCCATTCTTTTTGAGCTTGTTTTTCAGTTGTGTTTGATTACTAATATCACTCTACAACTGAAGTTTTTCTCACCACACTTCATAGAGCCAAAAATCCTATACTCATTCTATAGTGAAGTTGTAATAGAAGTGAGAGTGTTTGTAAAAGAGTTTGAGAAAAAGTGTAGTGATCTTGTTGTGATCACTTTGTTCTTGTAATCCTTTCCTTGTGGAGCAACCTCTTCGGTAGAGATCCTTTGTACTTGGTGGAGCTCGGTGCTCGGTCTTCGGTAGACCAAATTGTAAAGGCGTCCTCGGTGGATAGTGGAAACCCTTCACGGAGGTGAAGGCGGGGAGTAGAGCGGTGGCTCGAACCTCGAAACAAATCACTTTGTTTGCGATTGCCTTTGCGTCCAATTCTTGCTTTACTTTTCAATAGTTCCTTATTGCTTTCTATTGCATACTTGTGATATTGTTTAAATCTCTTGTGCTACTATTTGCTTGCTTGTAATTCTTGCCATATATCATTGTGTTTGCATCATTCTTCACATCATCCATTTCATACTTGTGTGTGCCAATCCCGTACTATCCAACAAGAGCTTCACATAGCGCCTCAACCCATATCAAGGGGAATCAAGAGGAGTTTAGTCCAGAGCCTCGCAAGAGGAATTCGGCTACACTTGTTGAATTGTACTAAGTTGAGCCTCACTTGTTTTAGGTTCCGCATTTAGAGAGTTAAAATTTTTAAGATTAGCAATCACACCTATTCACCCCCCCTCTAGGTGTTTTTCAATTAGTATCAGAGCTTGGACTCTAGGATTTGGTTTAACAACCTTAGAGAAGATCCTATTTTGCTAATCATTTCATTCATATTCATATAGTAAAAATGGCCGATGGTATTAAAACCCCTCCTAAGTTTGATGGACTTAACTTTCCCATATGGAAGGTTAAGATGACCGTGTTTTTGCAATCTCTAGGTAGCCGAGTTGCAAAAGCCGTGACTAAGTCCTTTAGTGTACCCCCCGGTGACGAATCCACTTGGTCCGAAATAGAGACTAAGGAATTCGATGCTAATGCCAAAGCTCATTATGCACTCCTACAAGCCCTAAATGATGATGACATAGCTAGGGTTATCCATTGCAAATCCGCATATGAGATTTGGTCACACTTGATAGTCACACATGAGGGGACCTCACAAGTAAAGAAGGCTAAGATTGACCTTCTTCGGTCCCAATATGAAACATTTTGCATGCAAGATAATGAAACCATAGATGATATGGTTACAAGATTTACCAAGATTACTAATGGACTCTCTTCTTTAGGTGAAGATATCAACAATGATCAAAGAGTAAGGAAGATCATCCGGGCTCTTCCTCCTTCATGGGAAGTTAAAGCAACAACCTTGAAGGAACTCAACGACAATGAAGAGATGGAGCTTATAGGTCTCATTGGGAACCTTAAAACCCATGAGATGGAAAGGAAGGCAAGGGAGGAAATGGCTCCTTCCAAGAAGAAGACGATCGCTTTCAAGAGTCATGCCATACACTCCGATGAAGACGATGAGGAAGAAGATGATGAGGAGCTCTCACTCCTTGTAAAGAACGTCCGGAGGATGTACAACAAGGCGAAGTACCAAGGTAGAAGAAGATGGCAAGGAGGCAAAGAAGAAAGGAAGATTGTGTGCTTCAATTGCCAAAGACCGGGACACATTGTTGCGGAGTGTCCGGACAAAGCTAAGCCCTCCACATCAAAGAAGCCCTACAAGAAGAAGGCTATGAAGGCAACTTGGGATTCGGAGACCGAATCCGAGGAAGAAATAGACACCGCCAACATGTGCTTCATGGCAAATGAAGGCACAAGCAAGGTAACCTCTTCCCCTTCCTATGATAATGAGATTTCTATGGATGAATTAGAAGAGGCTTTTGTTGAGTTGTCACAAAATTATGATTTCTTAAAGAAAAAGTATTTAAAAATGAAAAAGGAAAATGAATCTTTAAGTCATCAAGTCTTTACTCTTACAAAAGAAAAGGATGATTTGGTTTCCACCTTGGCCACTACTAAAAATGATTTTGAAAAATATAAGATTTCTTACAAAGGTAAGGCCCCACTAATTGATTCTAATGAAGTTTCTATGCTTAAGGAAAGATTAGACTCATTAAGTGTTATTTTGAAAAATTGTGAGTTTAACAAGAAGAAAATTGAGGCTATGTTTCCTAAGAAACAAGCCCCAAAGAAAAATGCTCATGCTCATGCTCATGTTCATGCTACACAACCTAAACAACATGGCAAAACCCCAAAACATGCTCACACTACACATACACATCATGCATTCATGTATGGTAGAGTGTTCTCATGTTCACATTGTGGACGGAAAGGGCACTTAGCCAATTTTTGCTATGATAGATTAAACGTATCACGTCATAATGTTTGGGTTCGAGGCACTAACTTTAAAGGACCCAAGAAAGTTTGGGTACCAAAATCAACAATTATCTTAAATGATGTAGGTACTTTCCAAAGCCCAACGACGTAGAGGATTGTGGTATCTTGATAGCGGTTGCTCAAGGCACATGACTTGGGACATCAACAACTTTGCAACCCTATCAAGATATCATGAAGGTGGCACCGTCACCTTCGGAGATGACGCCAAGGGTAAATCATCGGTATTGGTAATGTAAAACTTGGCACCTCTCCTTTAATTGAAAATGTAGTTTTAGTTGACGGCCTCAAGCATAATCTCTTGAGTGTTAGTCAATTATGTGATAAAGGTTTTGATGTAGTTTTTGATAATGTTGCTTGTAAAGTAATTGATAGAACTTCTAATGTTTGTGTATTTTCCGGTTTTCGTGAAAGTAATGTTTATATGATTGATATGTTAAATATGTCTTGTAATATTACTTGTTTGAAAGCCCTCGATGATGACTCTTGGTTGTGGCATAGGAGATTAGGCCATATTTCTTTTGATCACATTTCTAGGTTAAACACAAAGGAAGTGGTGAAAGGTATTCCTTGCTTGAGTTTTGAAAAGGACCGAGTTTGTGACGCATGTCAATTTGGGAAACAAACTAAGTCTTCTTTCAAGTCAATTAAGGATATCATGACATCACGTCCTTTGGAGTTAATCCATATGGATCTTTTTGGCCCTACACAAACCAAAAGTCTAAGTGGGAATAGATTTGCTTATGTTTTGGTTGATGATTTTTCAAGGTTTACTTGGGTTTTCTTTCTTGAACACAAAAATCAAGCATTTTCGTATTTCCAAATTTTTAAGAAAAGAGTTGAAAAAGAAAAGGATGTTTCGATTTTGAGAATAAGAAGTGATAGAGGAGGTGAATTCATTAACCAACCCTTTACCACTTTTTGTGATGAACATGGAATAAAGCATGAACTATCTTGTCCTAGAACTCCACAACAAAATGGAGTAGTTGAACGGAAAAATAGAACATTACAAGAGATGGCTAGGACAATGCTAAGTGAATATGGTCTACCACATTATTTGTGGGCCGAGGCCGTTAATACATCATGCTATATATCAAATCGTGTTTTCTTATGTAAAAATACTACTAAAACTTCTTTTGAAATGTACTTTTCTAGAAAACCAAATGTTTCTTATTTCAAAGTTTTTGGATGCAAATGTTTTGTTTTAAATACAAAAGATAATTTAGGAAAGTTTGATGCTAGATCTTATGAGGCTATTTTTGTAGGTTACTCAAACACTAGTAAGGCTTATAGAGTTTTCATTAGATCATCATTGACTATTGAAGAGTCTGTTCATGTTAAGTTTGAGGAATCTAACAAGTTTGTTAAGAATGTTGTAGAAATAGATGCATTGGATGAAGGTTTGGAGAAAGTGACCTTGGAGGATGCTTCTACTATGGGAGACAAACCAAAGGATGATGAAGGAAGTGAAGCCAAAGTGGAAGAGGCTCAAGGAAATGAAGATCAAACTATTGAAGTGGAGCCTACTCAACAACTTCCAAAGGATTGGAGATACAATCCTCATCATCCCAAGGACCTCGTCATAGGTGAAGTATCAAAAGGGGTAACCACTCGCTCTAAACTTCATGACTATTGTGGCCATTATGCATTTATTTCTCATGCTGAACCCAAGAACGTCCTCGAAGCCGAGGCCGATTCATATTGGTTGCTAGCCATGCAAGAGGAGCTCAATCAATTTGAGCGCAACCAAGTTTGGCACCTTGTTCCTAGGCCCCACGATAGACCAACAATTGGTACTAAGTGGATCTTTAAGAACAATTGGATGAATCGGGTAATGTAGTTAGAAACAAGGCTAGGTTAGTTGCCCAAGGTTACACTCAAATCGAAGGGATCGATTTTGAAGAAACCTTTGCACCCGTAGCACGGCTTGAAGCCATACGGATGACACTAGCATTTGCCTCATTTAAAGATTTTAAATTATTTCAAATGGATGTTAAAAGTGCTTTTCTAAATGGATTTATTGAAGAGGAGGTGTATGTTGAACAACCCCCCGGGTTTGTTGATCCTACACATCCGGATTTTGTTTTTAAATTAGATAAAGCTCTTTATGGTTTAAAACAAGCCCCTAGGGCTTGGTATGAAAGACTTTCTTCATTTTTGATTTCAAATGGTTTTAAGAAAGGTAAAATTGACACAACTTTGTTTACAAAACATGTAGAAAAGGATATTCTTATTGTGCAAATTTATGTGGATGATATTATTTTTGGTTCTACTAATGAATCTCTTTGCAAAGCTTTTGAGTCATGCATGAAGGATGAATTTGAAATGTCTATGATGGGGGAGCTCAACTATTTCCTTGGACTCCAAATCAAGCAAAGGAAGGATGGGATCTTCATAAATCAAGCCAAGTACACAAAGGAATTAATCAAAAGGTTCGGGCTTGAAGGATCTAGAGTAAGCAAAACTCCCATGGCAACAACTACCAAGCTTGACAAGGATGAACAAGGTAAAAGTGTAGACATTAAACTTTATAGAAGCATGATAGGTAGTTTATTGTATTTGACGGCTAGTAGGCCGGATATTATGTTTTCCGTTTGTCTTTGTGCACGTTTTCAATCTTGTCCTAAAGAATCTCACATAATTGCCGTTAAACGCATAATTAGATACCTTAAGGGCACTATTGAAATGGGTTTGTGGTATCCTAAAACCGGATTATTTGAAATGAAAAGTTTTTCGGATGCCGACTATGCGGGTTGTAGGGTAGATAGGAAGAGCACAAGTGGAACATGTCAATTCCTAGGTAATTGTCTTGTATCTTGGTCTTCCAAAAAGCAAAATTCGGTAGCCCTTTCAACCGCCGAGGCGGAGTATGTTGCAGCCGGAGCTTGTTGTGCACAAGTTCTTTGGATGAAACATACTCTCCTCGACTATGATTTACACTTTGATCATGTTAAAATATTTTGTGATAATACTAGTACTATTCACATGACAAAGAATGCAAATCAACATAGTAAAACCAAACACATTGACATTAGGTATCACTTTCTTAGAGATCATTATAAGAAAGGTGATATTGATATTGATTATGTTTCTACCGATTTTCAACTTGCCGATATTTTTACTAAACCATTAGACTATGCTAGATTTTCATTTATTTGCGGTGAGTTGAATGTTTGCATTATGGACTCTTAAAAATAATATTTTCAACTCGTTGTGTTTAACCCTTTTTGATGTATGACAAAAAGGGGGAGAATAAGTTTAGTTTGATATTTAGTTTTGATATTATTTATGTAGAAAAAGAAAGTTTGTTTATTTAAGTTTTTAACAAAACTGAGTTTTATTTTATGTAGAAAAGAAAGTTTGTTTATTTAAGTTTTTGACAAAACTTTTGTACATTGAATGCTTTATGTATTGTGCTTTCAATAGTCCAATTTTTTATACATAGCATTATTTGAGGGGGAGTTTTCCAAACTCCTCTTCCATGTTTATTTAAATAACCTATATGTTTTGTCATCATCAAAAAGGGGGAGATTGTTGGCCCAAGGTTACAATCACCCATGATTAGTGTATTTTGATGATTACAAAACATATTAGTTATTTGTACTAATAACATTTGTTGTTTAAGTGTGTTTCAGATTTCTATTCATTCTAGAAGTCTTCTCTCACAAATACAAGGATTTGGACTCAAGTCAACTCCAATTGGGCTCAAGGAAAAAGTGTTGAAGATTATATGAAGAAGCCTATTGAAGATCTTGAAGTCCTTAGAAACATTGTAAGAAATAGAATGTTAAAGTTTGAGTATATGAAATTTGGCTCTAGGATTTGCACACACACTTGTTTCATATATTTCCTATGTTTTGAAAATGGTTATTTCTAAGTTTTATGCCTTAGTTTATATATACATGTACCAAAAAGCTTTATATCTTGAAAATCTTGTATAAAACATGTGTATAAACTATTTTCTGCATAATACTTAGCTATATGTATTTTTAAAATATTTCTCAAAATTTTTCTAACTCAAAACCAGCCCAGTTTTTCAGTTTCAGGCAACTCCGGCCGACCGGCCCGGTCGACCGGCGATGTGTCTGGACATGCACTGTTTGTGCATGTCTGTCGGTCGACCGGACCGGTCGACCGACAGAGAGCAAATTGCTCTCGGGTTTTTTTCGGTCGACCGGACCGGTCGACCGGAAGAAGGAAACTGTGTTTCCTCTTTTGGGACGGTCGACCGGACCGGTCGACCGAGAGCCAACGGCTCTTTGCAGCTGGCCTTGCGGTCGACCGGACCGGTCGACCGCCAAGCCTGCTGTAGCCTAACGGCTCTTTCCTCTTTGGGCTATTCTGAAAAACTGTTTTATTTTCAGCTTTAACAGATTTTTGGAGAGTTGTTGGGGATCTTTTGCAGGTCAAATTAGGTGTAAAGAAATTGTTTTTAACCTATTTTCTAACCCTATAAATAGAGGAGAAGTTTCTCTTGCATATCACTTAGAAAAATCCTCAAGTTTGTGTTGTTTTCAAAAGAGAAAATAAAAGAGTTTAAAGCTTTCATTCCCATTCTTTTTGAGCTTGTTTTTCAGTTGTGTTTGATTACTAATATTACTCTACAACTGAAGTTTTTCTCACCACACTTCAGAGAGCCAAAAATCCTATACTCATTCTATAGTAAAGTTGTAATAGAAGTGAGAGTGTTTGTAAAAGAATTTGAGAAAAAGTGTAGTGATCTTGTTGTGATCACTTTGTTCTTGTAATCCTTTCCTTGTGGAGCAACCTCTTCGGTAGAGGTCCTTTGTACTTGGTGGAGCTCGGTGCTCGGTCTTCGGTAGACCAAATTGTAAAGGCGTCCTCGGTGGATAGTGGAAACCCTTCACGGAGGTGAAGGCGGGGAGTAGAGCGGTGGCTCGAACCTCGAAACAAATCACTTTGTTTGCGATTGCCTTTGTGTCCAATTCTTGCTTTACTTTTCAATAGTTCCTTATTGCTTTCTATTGCATACTTGTGATATTGTTTAAATCTCTTGTGTTACTATTTGCTTGCTTGTAATTCTTGCCATATATCATTGTGTTTGCATCATTCTTCACATCATCCATTTCATACTTGTGTGTGCCAATCCCGTACTCATCCAACAAGAGCTTCACATAGTGATTGGTAAAAACAAGGTATATGAAGTTCTTGCACAAGAATTAGGTAGGAAAGATAAGGTTTAGAGTTAACCTTTGGTTCTTGTTCACTTCAAATATGTATTTGATATACCTTGTCCAATCTTCGCTATAGCATATAGCTATACCGAGTCGAACCACAAGGAGAGCTAGCGTTGGAAGCGTTACGGTTTTCAAGTGAAGCAAGAAGACGAAGAATCTTCTATGTAATTACACAAGTGCAAGAAATGTAGAAGAGATGGTGGATTGGTGCATTGTGGGAAAAGAAATTAAAAGAATGAAGTGTGTTGTAAGGAAAAGAATGCTAAAAGAAAGTGTTGTAAAAACTTTTGATAAGAAGATACATGGCTAGCCTAACTTCACCTCATTGCTAACTTACTAACTCTATGTTGATTGCAAGATTGCCTCATATTGAATCATAGGCAATTTAAAGATAACTTGCATGTTCAAGTGTTGTTTCCCTTTTGAAGACTAGTGTTCCTTTGTTGTTAACTTGAAGCCTCATCTTGAATCATAGGCTCTCTAAATAGATGTTCATTGAGGAACTATAGGATTAGTACTCAATTAGTGCTAAGTTTAGAAGAATCAAAACTCTTTTGAACATTCAAAGCTTAACTACAAAGTTAGCTTGAAGTAAATGAGTTGATCTTGTTATACAAGTAACACATCCTTGGTGATCCATCCTTATGTTCCATCAAAGGCTCTTGTTCTTGACAAGGCTCTTATTAGAGGCACACATAATTCATGTGGAGTTCTAACAAGCCATTACCAAAGGAGACAACTATACTTTCTTGGAATTCACAAGAGACTAGAATTATGCAAGAATTGAAATAGACAATCACCAAAAGAGATAATAGTAGCTAGGTGAGTCTTAGCTAGCCATGAAACAAGAACTTAGCCCTCCATTAAACTAATAACAAAGCTACAATTCTTCATAGAAAGCAAAGATCTAAAGCAATTCAACTAGAACTAGAAATCAAATGCAAGGAATTAAAGCAAATGAAAGAAAAGCATACTCAAGTCTTGCAAAGAGATGATGAAAGCTCCATTGATTAATCCTTTACACAAGAGTGTCACTCCCTTGGTACAAGCTCTCAAACTGAACTCTCTCTCTCTCTCTCTTTGTCCAGAACTCAAGGAGGAAGGAGATGAAGTCTAAAAAAAACTAGAAGAAAGCTAAACAAAATTACAACAATTCCCTATTTTCTTCTCTCTCTTCACTAGATCTCGTGCAGACCCTTGGCCACCTATTTATAGGCATTTCTGAGAAGCTTCTGGAGCCATAACCGTTGGCGCAAAATCCGAGGCCCAACCGTTTCAAAACGGCCGCAGATCCTCAAGATCTCCCAGATCCGGCGGCAGAATCTGGGCCGTTGAGCCCAGATTTTCTGGTGGGATTTGGTAGTTGGGTAGTTAGCCACGTGGTCTATCTGGATTCTCCAATTGGCGCGCGGATCTTGGTGAAATCTGATTTGAAATCTTGGCTCTTTCTGATTTAACCCCATTAATTATCACTAATTAAAGTGATTAATGACTTCTTCTCTTTAAGGTGTGGATCTGCAAAAAATAGAGAAAATAGGGATTAAAAATCACATTTAATATACAATATGCATGGTATGAAGGTGGTATAAAATGCAAATATGTGTAACAATCACACCCCCATACCTAGCTTTTGCTCGTCCCGAGCAAAACAAAGAAAAGAAAAGAAAAGAAAAACTATACTACCAGTTTTATTACACCACTTTCGCAGGTGACGCGATTGCACTGAGCATGTGCAACAAGCCGTTAAACCTCTAGGTTACCCTAGAGGAGGAGTGTTGTCTCCTGAGGGTTTTCAGCGGATTACACCCACAAAATCCATAAAGAAAGAAGACAAATGTTAGTGTTTTGAAAATTCATTTTGAACAAGAGACAAGTTTACGAACTATTTTTGCAAAAATATAAATGATCCTAGGTCATAAGTCCACCTATAATTATTCTTTCTTAAACTTAGTATCCATGTAAGATCTTGTTTTCAATTAAGGTAAGAATTCAAAATTGGATTGAATATTTTATCTTTCATAAAACCTAGATAGTATGCACACCGTGACAGTGAAGATTTCTGGGATTTCAACTCTAACCATCAAGACATTTATTTATTCTCTTTTTTTTTTCTTCCCTTAGTTTTCTTAGGCTTTCTAGTTCACCCATGTAGCGAGCCTATAACCGATGACTCCCAAACCAGATGGTTCTAGGGCACCAGATGAGAAAACATCCCTCGGGTTAAAGGACTCGAGTGAAAAAGGCCACAAAACTAAAGGGGATTATTTATTTTATCACCGTTAAGCGTGAATAATCATGCTTCTTGAGGCACATTTATCCAGCTTAATAAGTGAGATCACTGTTAGGCGTGAGTAATCATGCTTCTTGAGGCACAATTTCCCAGCTTAATAAGTGATCTTTTATATATATATATATATATATATATATATATATATATATATATATATATATATATATATTTTTATATATATGTCTTTTTTGGTCTTTGTCTTCATCCCAAGAAATGTGTAAGTGTAAAGTGCATATTATCTAAGGCAAAAAATTCAAGATAAAAATATCTCACCAATTTTACTTACTTAGCCTATAATCTCAAACAAGATCTATTATTTCAACAAGGTTTAAGATGTCATAATTAGGCTTTCTTAATTTCTAAGATACATCTTAATTTTCTTAAAAATAGATCAAAACTTTGTCTCTTATTTCAAAAAGTTTTTATTTATATTTTTTTTATTTTTTTTTATATTTTTTTAAAAGAAAAGTAAAATCTAAAAATAAAGTGGAAAATCTAGAAAAAAGATAAAATCTAAAGATAAAAGGCCTAAAAAGAAAGTGAAAAATCCTAAAAAATAAAAAAATAAAAAAGGTCTAAAAAGAAAGTGAATAAATCCTATGTTAGCATCTACCCCCCCATACCTACCTCATGCATTGTCCTCAATGTATGAAATATGAAATGATGCATGACATAGGTAAAGGATAAACTACTCCCTCTGTCGCTTAGGACCCGATGTGGTACTAGGTCCAGCCGATTGTGTTCTCCTCAACATCGCCTCCATCCCATCTAAACGAGAGGATTGCTCCTCTACCTTCTTCCTAAGCCTGACTTGTCCCCGAAATATCCTCTTCATGCCTTTCCAGATAGTAGACATGAAGGCTTTTGGTTCCGTTGGGGGTTCCTGTCTCCAGAATTGGGGTTCATCTTCCTCCTTTAAACTTTCCTCCGAAGAGGACTCCACAGGTACAATCTCAGGCAAGGCACTGGTTGTCCAGAGCGCCTGCAAGCAACTATTGTATGAGCTTGTGGGTCTCTTTAGCGTAATCGTCACTCTGTCAAATGTCGAAAAAACAGCGTCTGGTATGAAATGTTGACACAGACGTGTAATTAATATAGGATGAGAATACTTTGCACCCTGAGTGCGAGAGGAATTTTCAATAATTGAACGGAAGATAGTCCGATTCAAACAGACCGTGTGGTTCTGTGTCATCAAGTCATGAATAATCTGTAACACAGGTCTATTGAAGGAAGAGGTGTGTTCTATCCCTAGAATGTTTCGTTGGATCCAACGTCCAACGCAATGAATATTTCTGAATGTAGATTGGGCTTTGAGCCCACGATCCTGGACTGTGCAGCGTACACCCATGATGGTTAAGTAATCCATTAATGGCAAGGGGTCGCTAGGATGGGGATAAATGGGGGCATGAGTGATCTGTGCAAGAAGTGGAAGTGTGACCAAAATGTCACCAAATGGCATGTGAGATACAAATTGGTATGGGTCATGATTCACAGATGCATAATCTATTGAATTGTAAAAAGTGTTGACAAGATCGGGGCAATAAAATGCTTCATGCTCATTGTGATCAAACACCAAAGTGTACCAATTCCAAGCGCGGATTCGATCCACAAAATATGCCCATACCCCCCACTTTCATTAAAGAGTGCAGAAAAATCCCTCTCCACATATAAATTTGGGGCCATAATTGCTAAAGAAAGTAAAGCAAAGGATTTAAGAAGGGAAAATGCAAACCACCCCCGGAAATCGTGGGGGGAAATCCAAAACAGTAGTGCAGAAGGCACCCAAGATGTAGATTGGAAGAAATCACTCGGGATCTACCACCAGCAGAGAAAATCAGCCGCGCAGAAGTTTGCTGAGCACCAGAGAAGGCTGAATAGCCGCAGATCGGCGGCTGGAAAGGGCTTTTTGCGGCAGAGTTGAAGAATCTGGTGAAGGGAATTTTGACAGAGGTCGGGTTTGGAAGAGGCTTCTCAGATCTGAAGGGATTCGGCGTTTGAGGAAGAAGAGGCAAGTAAAGAGGGTATTTATAGGGGTAGGTAAAAAGGGATGTCCAAATTTATCCCTAGGTCAAAGTTAGAATTACAACCCTAGGTCAAAGGATTTTGAATATGAATGGAATCCTAGGGAAGAAAGAGAATCCTAAGGATGTGAAATTCTTTTCATGCTCAACAATCCCAAAAATTTTTATTTTCATTTTTATTTTTTTTATTTTATATTTTGTTTATTTACAAAAAATGTAAAAGAAAAATATTTACAAGTGTGGTCCCGAAAATGATATTCAGGAGAATGCATGGGAAACTATACAAATGAAAATGTCACAAATAAACTGGGTCGTAAAGACCCAATTCGTGAATGTCGTGTGACAAGGAATCCGTGGTAAAAAATGGCTTGAGACGTTGACCGTTCACAGTGAATGTGTTGCCATTAGTCGGGTCAAGAATCTCGATTGCTCCGTGGGAAAAAACATTTTGAACAATGAAAGGCCCTGACCACCTGGTTCGCAGTTTACCAGGGAAAAGGTGGAGTCGAGAATTATACAAAAGAACCTTTTGTCCGACAACAAAAATCTTCCTGTGAATGGATTTGTCGTGAAAAAGCTTAGTTCTGTGCTTCGTGATCCGAGCGTTATCGTATACCTCGTTTCGTAATTCTTCAAGCTCGGATAGCTGCAGCTTCCTTAGAACACCGGCTTTATCCAAATCTAGATTCAGCTGCTTTAAAGCCCATAGTGCACGTTGTTCTAACTCAACGGGCAAGTGACATGGTTTTCCAAATATAACTCGGTATGGGGACATACCGAGGACAGTCTTGTAAGTAGTCCTGTATGCCCATAAGGCATCAGTCAGTTTGATGGACCAATCCTTACGATTCTGTCCTACAGTCTTCTCCAGAATGAGTTTTATCTGTCTGTTTGTTACCTCAACTTGCCCATTGGTTTGAGGATGATAAGCCGTGGATAGTTTATGAGTAATAGAGTATTTTCGCATCAAGGCTTCAAAAGCCCTATTGCAGAAATGACTCCCATTGTCGCTCAGTATCGCACGGGGGGCTCTGAAACGCGAAATGATGTTCTCTCTTAAAACTTAATGACAACTTGGTTGTCATTTGTCCGTGTAGGAATCGCTTCAGCCCATTTAGAAACATAATCTACGGCTACCAAGATGTATTGGTTACCGTAGGACAGAGGAAAGGGTCCCATAAAATCGATGCCCCAGAGGTCGAAAATTTCGACTTCCAAGATGGGTGTGAGGGGCATCATGTCTCTTTGTGTAATACGACCCGTCATTTGACATCTATCACAAAGCTTGCAAAAGGTATAGGCATCCTTAAAGAGAGTGGGCCAATAGAATCCACTCTGAAGCACTTTTTCCGCAGTTTTCCGTGGACCAAAGTGTCCACCGCAAGCTAACTTGTGACAGAATGTCAAAACACTCTGATGTTCATCCTCTGGAAGGCATCTACGTATGATTTGGTCAGGACAGTATTTGAATAAATACGGTTCATCCCAAAAGAAGAACCGTATTTGTCTCAGAAAACGGTATTTTTCTTGTCCTGACCGATGGGAAGGAATTTGCCTGGTAGCAAGGTAGTTCACTATATCGGCATACCAGGGCTCTCCACGTATCTCCAAAATACGCTCGTCAGGAAAATCTTCATTAATCGGTATTTTCTCATGAGGTGCATTCGGGATTCTTGACAAGTGATCCGCAACCACGTTCTCAACGCCCTTTTTATCTTTTATCTCCAAGTCAAACTCTTGCAAAAGAAGGATCCATCGAATCAATCTTGCCTTAGCGTCCTTCTTTTGCATCAAGTACCTCAGGGCGGAGTGATCAGTAAAAATTATGGTCCTGGACCCTAGCAGATATTGTCGAAATTTCTCCAACGCAAATACAACCGCTAAAAATTCCTTTTCAGTAGTCGTGTAATTGAGTTGGGCATCGTTTAGCGTTCTGCTAGCATAATAGATTACGTGCTGCCTATTATCAATACGCTGTCCTAAAACAGCGCCTATAGCAAAATCTGAGGCGTCGCACATAATCTCAAATGGTTTGGTCCAGTCTGGTGCAGATATTATCGGCGCAGAGACAAGTCTATTCTTAAGCTCTTTCCACGATTTTCGACATTCCTCATCAAAGATATAGGATACATCTTTTCCTAAGAGATTTGTCAAAGGTCTCACAATGTTGCTAAACCCTTGAATGAATCTCCTATAGAAACCAGCGTGCCCTAAGAAAGATCTAATGTCCTTTAAACATTGTGGTTCAGTGAGCTTTGTAATAACCTCCACCTTAGACTTGTCTACCTCGATTCCTATTCTTGATATCTTGTGCCCAAGTACAATTCCGTGCTTTACCATGAAATGACACTTTTCCCAATTAAGTGTCAAATTCTTTTCCGTGCATCGTTGTAAAACCAGCTTCAGATGGTACAAGCATTGCTCAAATGTATCCCCATAGATTGAAAAGTCATCCATAAAAATTTCCAAAAATTTCTCCACCATGTCCGAGAACAGGCTCAATATGCAACGTTGAAACGTTGCTGGAGCATTGCAAAGGCCGAAGGGCATCCTACGATATGCAAATGTTCCAAACGGACAGGTGAAGGTTGTCTTATCTTGGTCCTCGGGAGCAATTGGGATCTGATTATATCCTGAATATCCATCCAGGAAACAGTAATACTCGTGTCCCGCCAATCTTTCCAGCATCTGATCAATAAACGGAAGTGGGAAGTGGTCTTTACGTGTGGCACTATTTAGTTTCCTGTAATCAATACAAACTCGAATCTTCGTTGGAAGACGTGTTTGTATTAATTCTTTATTCTCATTCTCCACAACAGTAAAGCCAGCTTTCTTAGGCACAGCGTGAACAGGACTTACCCATTGACTATCAGATATGGGATAAATAATCCCATTGTCTAATAGTTTCAATATCTCAGCTCTAACAGCTTCTTGCATAATAGGGTTAAGTCGACGCTGTGGGTCTCGTTTAGGCTTGGCATCTTCCGTTAAGTGAATCCTATGTTGGACAATAGTAGGACTAATCCCCTTGATATCAGCCATAGTCCAACCAATGGCTTCTCTATTTTCCCTTAGCACAGTCAAAAGGTCCTCTTCTTGTTGTTCCGTAAGATTGGATGCAATTATTACCGGAAAGGATTCTTTTTCATCCAAGTACTTATACTTGAGATGACTAGGAAGAACCTTAAGCTCAGCAGAAGGGACTGGATCTATAACTGGTTGCTCATGGTGCAAGGGAAGAATAGGGGTGGAATTAGTAGTCCTTTCAACATTTGATCCAACAATTTGATCAAGAGTTAGGTCATCAGATTCTAACTCAAATTCCTTTTCAGATTCATATTCCATCTCCTCCACGTGTTCGCTGGTTAACCCTTCTATCAAGTTAACATCAAAAGAGTCATTCTCCACATCCCTTGGCTGCTTCCCCAGACGGAAGACATTCACCTCCTTCGTCATATCTCCGAACGTCAGCCGCATCGATCCATTTCGACAGTTGATGATCGCATTCGCGGTGGCTAAGAAAGGACGTCCTAGAATGACAGGTGTTTGCGCTCTGTGATTATGTACGGGTTGTGTTTCAAGAACAACAAAGTCAACGGGGTAAATGAATTCCCCCACCCGTATTAAAACATCCGTAATTTCCCCCTTGGGAATCTTAACAGAGCGGTCAGCCAATTGAATAGTTATCTGGGTTGGACGAAGGTTGCCTAACCCTAACTGCTGGTACACGGAAAAGGGAAGAAGATTGATGCTTGCGCCCAAGTCTAGCAAAGCCCTATTTACAGTGGTCTGCCCTATGATACAAGAAATGGTTGGGCTCCCTGGATCTTCGTACTTCACAGGGATTGGACCATTAAGCAATTCACTTAGGTTGGAAGCCAAGAAGACTTTCTTAGGGACATTTGCTTTTCTCTTTTTAGTACACATCTCTTTCAAAAATTTGGCGTATGATGGGACCTGTTGAATAGCATCTAAGAGAGGGACATTGATTTGTACTTGGTTAAATATCTCTCTTATCTTCTCCATGTGAGCATTATTCTTATGATTTGTAAGCCTATTTGGGAATGGGACAACAGGCTTATAAGTTTGCTCATCAACTTTCTCTTTTCCTTTAGACTGGGATGTGGATGGTTGTGAACTCGAAGAAGGACTATTTTGCACAGGTAGAATTGGAACAGAAAGTGATGGTTTTCACACAGGTTTTGGAGACTGATTTAAGACCTTGTTGTCTACTTGTTTTCCAGACCTAAGGATTTGAATGGCTTGGCATTGGCTGGGTCCCAAGTCTTCAACTTCATGCAGAGGAAAATGAGCTTTGGGATTAGGCACAGGTTGGCTAGGCAGCATTCCTTTTTGCCTTTCAGTTAGGGAATTAGCCAACTGTCCTATTTGGATTTGTAATTTATTCATATCCTGCTGCTGATTGTTCATCATTGCAGCTTGGGTCTTAGACAAGGTTTCAATCATTTTCTCCAATTCGGAAATTTTCTTATCTGAAGGATTGGGTGGTTGATGCTGTTGTTGTTGTTGATACTGGGGTTGAAAATTAGCTTGATATGGCACAGAATTTTGATATGGTTGGAATCTGGGTGGACTCTGATATGAATTGAAATTTGGTGGGTTTTGGTGGTAAGTCGGTGGATGAGACTGAGACTGAGCAGGGTATTGTTGTGGAAACGGTTGTCTCTGCTGCTCAGTACTAGACTGACTCCAAGAAAAGTTCGGATGGTTTCGCCATCCCGGATTATAGGTTTTGGAGTAAGGATTGTAAGTGGGTCTGGTGTACATGGCATTCGTATTCTCCTGAAAATTTTGAGAGTAATACACTGGACACTCTTCCAACACATGATTCAAATCATGGCAGTAAGTACATCCCGGGTGGATTATAGGTGCAGGGCTAGCCATAGGTGATGGGCTAGCTACTGATGATGGGTTGACTTGACTAACAACAGAATTTTCCCTGGATTCTAGCAATTCAATCCTCTTCATCAACTGAGTTATCTTAGCTTCTGCAGCTATCGAGGATCCTATAGAATGTAAACCAGTTCTGGAAGTTGTGGGTGTGGGTTTCTCAGGACATGACTCCCACTGGATTGTCTTTTCAGCTAATGCCTCAAAAAGATCCCAACCCTGATCTTCATCCTTCTTTAAGAATTCTCCTTGACACATGGTTTCAAGGAGAGTCTTAGTCTGATAATCAAGCCCATCATAAACAATCTGGCACTGGCGCCATTTTTCTATACCGTGATGGGGACACAGGGCTATTAGGTCTTTGAAGCGCTCAAAATACTTCCAAAATGGTTCATTGGCTTCTTGTTTGAATTGCATTATATTCTTCCTCATAATGGCTGTCTTATGAATAGGATAGAACTTTTTAAGAAAGACCTTAACGAAATCATCCCAAGAAGAAATTGAGCTGACAGGAAGATTGTACAGCCATTTCTTAGCGATATCCTTAAGTGCAAAGGGGATGAATCTAAGTCTGACAGCATCATCGGTAAGCTGGGAAATCCTCATCATAAGGCATACTTCTTCAAACTCTCGGATGAAGAAGTATGCATCCTCAGATTCAAGGCCATGGAATCGTGGAAGTGTGTTTATGAACTGGGGCTTCAACTCAAAATTACTTCCATTTGTGTTCGGGAGGAGAATACAAGATGGCAGTGATGTGCGAATAGGATAGAACTTGTCCTGCAACGACACGTTGTTCGTCATGACTGGAATTGTGTCAAGTGGTGGTGTATGTGGCAGTGTAGAAACTCTCACAAGCCTAGCCGAATCTGGGTCCCGAAACCACTGTTGCATACACAATCACAGTCAACGTGCACCTTTCAGTCAAGCGGAAAATGAAAAATAACAATCAAAAAAAAAAAAAATCAATCCAAGCTTTCTAGGTTTCCTGGACCTAGACGACTCCTAACGATAGATCGTCCACAGGAGGTTTGGTGTGGACTTTGACTATAAGCAAATCGGCCAGGGAAGGGTAAAGTTGTTGGGAGGTTTTCCGTCCGAAGACGTTCCTTAATTAAGTAACCAACAACCTTCGGGCTTTCGGCCCTCAACCCCTTTCCTAGACACCGATTTTACAAAAGTCACTTTCCAACACTTTTCCCCCTTAGGATAATCTCCTAAGTGAGTCCGGATGTCCCTAGGGCCAGCGTCTAGCAATTTTTAATTAGAAGCTTAGGATTGTGAGTACGTGGGGAAAATGGTTTGTGGGCTAAGGAAGGGGTGATAAAATCCCCACCTTATCTTTTTTATGGGATTTGCCCTTAGAATCAATTAGTGCAAGTGTACGATATCAACAAACAAGGGTCACTCAAAGCGGAATTAAATCAAACAATGAGTGAGTCCTAGTCTATATGCTATGCTTACGTACCTTGTCCCACGCACTCTTCAACAGTAAAAGTAAAGAAATTGAAAGACACGTGCCTAGAGATGCAAATGTCTAAATAATTTTTAACTTTGCAACAAGTTTTTTACTGTTGATTAGCAGATATCAGGTGAAGAAAACAAGATTTAAAATATATCAGCAGCTGTATTTTGCAAAGAAGCAAGCCCTGCAGAAAACTTGTCAGTAGTGATCTCCTCTTTGCCGCAAATCTGCGGCAAAAGCCCAGAAATTGCGGCAATTTGGAGGGATCCTGGTCTCTGCTTTCGAGAGCAGAGGCCCAGGTCCACTTATATGTCACTGCTATGCAAATTTTTCTGTTTCTTCAACCTATAACCTGCAACAGAGAAGAGACTTTGTATTAGTTCTTCACTTTTCAACCACAAACCGTTGCTCTCCCCGGCAACGGCGCCAAAAATTGATTGGTAAAAACAAGGTATATGAAGTTCTTGCACAAGAATTAGGTAGGAAAGATAAGGTTTAGAGTTAACCTTTGGTTCTTGTTCACTTCAAATATGTATTTGATATACCTTGTCCAATCTTCGCTATAGCATATAGCTATACCGAGTCGAACCACAAGGAGAGCTAGCGTTGGAAGCGTTACGGTTTTCAAGTGAAGCAAGAAGACGAAGAATCTTCTATGTAATTACACAAGTGCAAGAAATGTAGAAGAGATGGTGGATTGGTGCATTGTGGGAAAAGAAATTAAAAGAATGAAGTGTGTTGTAAGGAAAAGAATGCTAAAAGAAAGTGTTGTAAAAACTTTTGATAAGAAGATACATGGCTAGCCTAACTTCACCTCATTGCTAACTTACTAACTCTATGTTGATTGCAAGATTGCCTCATATTGAATCATAGGCAATTTAAAGATAACTTGCATGTTCAAGTGTTGTTTCCCTTTTGAAGACTAGTGTTCCTTTGTTGTTAACTTGAAGCCTCATCTTGAATCATAGGCTCTCTAAATAGATGTTCATTGAGGAACTATAGGATTAGTACTCAATTAGTGCTAAGTTTAGAAGAATCAAAACTCTTTTGAACATTCAAAGCTTAACTACAAAGTTAGCTTGAAGTAAATGAGTTGATCTTGTTATACAAGTAACACATCCTTGGTGATCCATCCTTATGTTCCATCAAAGGCTCTTGTTCTTGACAAGGCTCTTATTAGAAGCACACATAATTCATGTGGAGTTCTAACAAGCCATTACCAAAGGAGACAACTATACTTTCTTGGAATTCACAAGAGACTAGAATTATGCAAGAATTGAAATAGACAATCACCAAAAGAGATAGTAGTAGCTAGGTGAGTCTTAGCTAGCCATGAAACAAGAACTTAGCCCTCCATTAAACTAATAACAAAGCTACAATTCTTCATAGAAAGCAAAGATCTAAAGCAATTCAACTAGAACTAGAAATCAAATGCAAGGAATTAAAGCAAATGAAAGAAAAGCATACTCAAGTCTTGCAAAGAGATGATGAAAGCTCCATTGATTAATCCTTTACACAAGAGTGTCACTCCCTTGGTACAAGCTCTCAAACTGAACTCTCTCTCTCTTTGTCTAGAACTCAAGGAGGAAGGAGATGAAGTCTAAAAAAAACTAGAAGAAAGCTAAACAAAATTACAACAATTCCCTATTTTCTTCTCTCTCTTCACTAGATCTCGTGCAGACCCTTGGCCACCTATTTATAGGCATTTCTGAGAAGCTTCTGGAGCCATAACCGTTGGCGCAAAATCCGAGGCCCAACTGTTTCAAAACGGCCGCAGATCCTCAAGATCTCCCAGATCCGGCGGCAGAATCTGGGCCGTTGAGCCCAGATTTTCTGGTGGGATTTGGTAGTTGGGTAGTTAGCCACGTGGTCTATCTGGATTCTCCAATTGGCGCACGGATCTTGGTGAAATCTGATTTGAAATCTTGGCTCTTTTTTATTTAACCCCTTTAATTATCACTAATTAAAGTGATTAATGACTTCTTCTCTTTAAGGTGTGGATCTGCAAAAAATAGAGAAAATAGGGATTAAAAATCACATTTAATATACAATATGCATGGTATGAAGGTGGTATAAAATGCAAATATGTGTAACAATCACATAGCGCCTCAACCCATATCAAGGGGAATCAATAGGAGTTTAGTCCAGAGCCTCGCAAGAGGAATTCGGCTACACTTGTTGAATTGTACTAAGTTGAGCCTCACTTGTTTTAGGTTCCGCATTTAGAGAGTTAAAATTTTTAAGATTAGCAATCACACCTATTCACCCCCCTCTAGGTGTTTTTCACTAACGTGGGTAGGGATCCTTCTCTTTTGTTCAGAGATTTTCATCTCTCTTTTAAAATCAATTCCTGGCTATTCCATGATGAATCTAGAACGATTCATTGTGATCCAGTGATCTCAGGTGTTCAAGTCCCTTAATTTTCCTTGATTTCTCGATTGGGAATCTAAGAACCGAAGGGTTTCTTCTCCAAGATTCTATGTGAAGCTAAACCTTAGGCGGTTCACATCCTGTCGAACGATAGGATGCGAAGCTAACCCTCAGAGCGCAGCTGAAAAGGACCTCAATGCCCTTAAGATAATTTTTAGGCAACAATATCTTTCTGACGAAGTTAGCCCTTGAGGCTTTGTCGCGTTCTGTTGTCCGAGGTCAAGCTTCCAGAGCAAAGCTAATACTTAGATACTTTTCTGCATCCTGCCTTCATGTGGAGTGCAGAGTTAAGCTGCTGCTGCGAAGCTGAGCTTCGGGGCGAGCTAAACCTACGCTTGTCTCGCTTGGGAGGGCGAAGCTATGCCTTAAAATTTTTCTGGATCTTTGCATTTCTCTCACCAACGAACTAATTTAGTTTTGTCCTGTCTCTGCAGTGCACTATTCTCCCGGTCCTTTGAACAGTGTTTTTGGAACGGCCAGAGAATTGGACAGCAATGTTCGCCTGCAGTTCTAAGGGCAGGCTTCACTATTCAGCGAGCGGAGCGCTCCTGGTCGGGATGAACTTATTCATGCTGCGGATCAGTGCACCATGAGGAGCATCTTAACTACTGCCCCTCTTGAAGATTCTGACCGAAAAATCTATCGGAAGACCGGCTTCATATTTGGAGATGCAGCGGCAGATAACGATCACCAGCTGCTAACCGGAGAAGGGAAGTGAATTTTCAAACTGGATGTGAGAAATATTATCTCCCATCTAGGAAGCGCCACTTTCCCTTGTCCTTCTTTCAATGTGTGACGAGGGCTCGAAAGATGCAGTGGCAAGTGACGCGGACTACCGATTCCGTTCACGTGGGAAAGTTGATAGCTCCATCCCCCGGTTATACAAGGACGGGTCCTCCTCGCTGCATATTGGGTCTCCACCCTGGGAACGTACTTCCGGACATCCCAGTAATCTCGCGGTGGCTCAGACTTTTGAAAATCAGTTATTTAAAGCTCACGGTAATTATCTAGCTACTGATTTCAGGATCCCTGGGTGGATTCATCATCCCAAGGCATAGTGGAGGGACTTGACTTTATATGTCCTTGCCCATTTTGAAATGGAGCTGGAGAGGTTGGGACTCTACGAGGTCGTCAGGGCGACCTATTACGGCATTCAGATGAGTGTAGCGAACTTCTACGCCATCTTTGAGTTGTACTGCCCGGCTATAGGGACCTTCTTCGCCCATGTTGGCGAATTGGGCATGGCTTTGCATGAGATGTGGGAAGTCTCTACTCTGCCTTTGGGGTCTCTCCCATATGAAGAATATTTCCCGTGCGGCGGAATTGGCCCTTCTGGAGAAGTAGGAGCCCGCCTTGTTTGAGACTTTTCAGGAGTTTATATGCCACCTTTACATTTGCTCAAGCATGCATGGGAGCCATAAGGGAGCTTCATGCAGTTTGAAGAGCTGGGAAAATTATTTGTTCCCTGACAGGGAAGGTACTCCAGAAGCGGCTTACTATGGAGTTGCAGATGAAGACATCTTTCGTCGGATGCAAGAGCACTCTCAAGAGGATTTAATTTTGGAAGAAGATGACGGACCCTATGAGAAAGGTGATATTCTTCGGAGTTTCCACCACCAGGCTCGTCGACCGACGTCCCGGAAGGGACTTCTGGCTGGCTTTTTAACGGTTTGGTTAAAGAGATGCGTGGTGCCATCTCCATCTAGCGACGTTATTCATCCAACTGTGTTATTACCGGCTGTTCGTCTATTCCATGGTCGTTCTCTTAGATTTCTTCCAGTAATGGTGTGCTGTATTCAAAGAGGCCTTCGTGCATTGATGGAGGCTTTCTGTAGGCCACCAACGACGAAGCGGGAAAAGGGGACTATCTTGCCTTGCGACAGATCAAACCCAGAATTGGTTTGCCATATACTTATTTGATGGCATGGTTCGCCCTTCACTGCCCCTCTATCATCCAAGCCCGTGAGGAGCCCCCAGAAGGTGTTCGAATGGCGCTTCTCCATCGATTCGAGGGGTGTTCGTGGTCACGGACTTATGCGGCTGCGGTCCGCAAACTGCTATATCGTCATGACGTCTACAGCCTTTTTCGGTGCTTTCCTTACATTCGTGATGCAGGCTATGGTGAAGAATTTAAGGATGTAGGCAAAAGGCAGACGTCGTTGAGTCGGGGAGTCTTCGAATGGCTGGTTAGCATCCGGCCATCCCACTTGTTGTATAGAGCGGGAAAACCTGTTACCTGGAGCCCTATGCTCTGAGTCAGTTTGCTCGTCAGTTGGTATGGCCAACTGTACGTAGGTAATCTGAACAGCAGCCTGACCTTCATGGGGAGCCTCATCGATGGAGCTCGTGCCTGGCGGTTTTATATTCCTGGCTGTACTGAGGCGCGAATGTGCATGCCGCTGAGGACTCTGAATCTTCTGACGACCCTGGGATTCTGCCAGTAGTATAGAACTTCGAACTCCACGCCCACTGGATTTTCTATTAATTCCTTTGGTGTGAATTGATCTCTCAGCGGTTGAAGCGGAAGGCCACTGAGAGAAGCGAGGGTAAGAGAGTCCCCGTGCCAGGCTTCGGGGAATTCATTGCTGTTGATGATAGCGAGGCTTTGGACGTAGGAAGTCCCCGCTTCGAAGGGGATACAAGTGCTGAGGCTCTAGCAGCTACTTCTGGTGGGGTAGGCACAGCCCCCATGGAAGATGTAGAGGTGGAGGATTTGGAGGAAGAAGATCCCGATGTCCACTTCAAATGAAAGCGGCAAGGCGGATCTCGCAGGAAGAGGGTAGTGAAGAAGACTCGTCGCTACGCTCCTACAGTTATTACAGAGGGCGAATCATCTACAGTGCCTCCTCCTGCTCCATTAGTCATTAAGCTGTCGGCCCCTAGGCAGACCATTGGTAAAGCTGTCTTGTACCCGAGTAAGATCAGCTCCGTTCTTGCAATACACTCTTATATATTCCATACAGCTCATTGTTTACTTCCTGACTCAGGAACCGAGGCAGTGAGGGACCCGAGAGCCGAGGCCACAGGAGGACAGGGGGAGCATTATGATCCCTTGTTCACTTATAGAGAAGGTGATGAGGCTAGCTATTTCGCCGTCTCAGAAAAATCTGGAGGTGATGCAGCCAATGTAGGTCCTTCAGGTGCTAGGACCTCAAAAGGAAGCCCCATGGCCTCCAGCTCCATAGGGTGGACCACCGAGGGTTCGGCGAGCGAAGGTGGGCCGGCCGTCCGTGTTGACTCTGCCAAAGACTTTCCTATGGAGCCTGAGGGGACTGATGCTGCGGTCGAGGAAGTTCGGAGAGAAACTGCGGCCAAGGCGACTGAGGCGATATCATCTTTTGGTAGTGCTTTGACCTTTTGTGAGTAATTCTTTCCTAATATCGATCATACCTTGCTTAAACAGAGTCTTACTACAGGTGTTCCAACTTTGGGTGCATCGACTTCAAGAGAGCCAACCAATCTTCCTGAGGGAATCAGAGGTGAAGTAAGTACTTCGACTGTGGCGGACGCTGCTGAGTTAGATGCTTTGTATCATGGGTTGCCCTCTTATCACCCTAAATCAAAAAGTGGCTTTAAAAAGACTGAGGGGATAGTGGTTACGGAACCAATTTCACTTCCAACTACATCGGTAAGTGAACTGCCAGTGGTTTCGCCAACGCTGCCTATCCTGCCAATTGCGAAACTGAAGGTGATTGCCAGTCCTACTTCTCCAACACTGGTGGTTGAGCCACTCTCCCAGGAGTCATCACCAGTCCTACGTCGGTTGTGGCTAGTATACTGGTTTTAATGAGGACTCCTCCGAAATCACCGGTAATTCCTCATATTGCTCCAGCTAGTGCTTCTACTATTCTTTTCATAGTTATATCAGTGAAACCGGTGGAAACTTTGTCTTCAATGGCTGCTCATTCACCAGGAGTAGTTGAGGCCGAGAATGAATTTTTGGCTGAGTTAGTTGACAGCTTTTATAAGGGCTTAAAGCGATCCGTTGCTTTGGTCTTGAAGGGCTCGACTACCTCATTCTCTGTTTTAAAGGTGGTCCTCTCCCGAAACATTGACAATATCCGAGACTTTGGAGGGGACGACTAGGCTGCCGCATTGGAGCTTCTGGTGGACAGGCTTGAGAGGGATGTGGACGAGTGGCGCCGCCTTAGCCATTCAGATCTGGAGTCTTCAGTTAATGAATAGCTTGCGCACCTTGCTGCTCAAATGCATGAAGCCCATCTCAACGATCAAGAAGCAGCTAAGGCAATTTTCTCTTACTTGAAAACCTTGGAGATGACGAGAGTTGAACTTGGGAACGCCATAGATGCTTCTAACAGCGCTTTTCTTGATGCCGAGGATAAGATTGAAAAGGCCAAGGAAATGATCAGGAAGGCTAATCTTCTTTTGTCCAAGGCTGAACCGTACGTCTTGAAGAGATTGCTCGGGTAGAATAGCTTAAGGCTCAAAATGACGAAGTCCTGTGGCAGGAGCTAGCACAGAGGGCAACTTTGGTTGAAATTGAGGCTCGCTTATCCTAAACGGTGAGCTTTAATGAGGCTGAGTTGAGATCGCAGGCACTTATCAGGGCTGCTGAGGAGAGAAAGAATAGGCTGGCTACTCTTGAAGAACGGATCAAGTCTTACGAAGCGCCCTCGTAGCTTGTAATCCGAGCATCCATGTATCCAACTTTTAAAATCAATAAAAAGTAATTTTATTTGATTCTCCTATTGTATTTCCAACTTGTTGTATTTTTCTGAATTTTCAATCCTTATTTCAAGTTGTTGTTACAATCCTCGAAAGGAAGTGGAATAACGGTATAACTAATCTAATCAGCGGCGATAAACTGATAGTGTTAGTCACACATTAAAATAAATAGTCCTTACTGGACTAAAAGGTGAAACTTGGCTATCTGTCGGTTTAGAGTAACAAAGACGTAACCGATTGAGAAACCGCCAAGCTCGAAATTTGTCATTTAGAGGTGATGAACTAGACATGATGACAAAGAAATAGTCCATACTAAACTGAAAAAATGAGACTTGGCTATCTGTCTGTTCAGAGGTAACAAGGACATAACCGATTGAGAAACCATCAAGCTCGAAATTTGTCATTCAGAGGTGACGAACTAGACATGATGACAAAGAAATAGTCCCTACTGGACTGAAAGATGAGACTTGGTTATCTGTCGGTTCAGAGGTAACAAGGACGTAACTGATTGAGAACCACCAAGCTCGAAATTTTGTAATTCAGAGGTGACGAACTGGACATGATGACAAAGAATAGTCCCTACTGGACTGAAAGATGAGACTTGGCTATATGTCGGTTCAGTGGTCGTAGGGACGTAACTGATTGAGAAGCCACCAAGCTCGAAGTTTTGTCATTCAGAGGTGACGAACTGGACATGAGGACAAAGAAATAGTCCCTATTGGACTGAAAGATGAGACTTGGCTATCTGTCGGTTCAGAGGTCGCAGGGACGTAACCGATTGAGAAGCCACCAAGCTCGAAATTTGTCATTCAGAGGTGACAAACTGGACATGATGACAAAGAAATAGTCCCTACTGGACTGAAAGATGAGACTTGGCTATCTATCGGTTCAGAGGTTGCGGGGACGTAACCGATTGAAAAGCCACCAAGCTCGAAATTTGTCATTCAGAGGTGACGAATTGGACATGATGACAAAGAAATAGTCCCTTCTGGACTGAAAGGTGAGACTTGGCTATCGTCGGTTCAGAGGTCGCGGGGACGTAACCGATTGAGAAGCCACCAAGCTCGAAATTTGTCATTCATAGGTAACGAACTGGACATGATGACAAAGAAATAATTCCACTAGGGGAAGTAGGATTTAATTATGAACTCCATGGGGATTTTGATATCTCTTTCGGATGCTATTTGGAAGAAATTGTTAGAGGTATATTGTTAACGTGACAACTAGAAAAGTCCACTGAGGACTGAGTGGGAAACAATAGACTTTGAGAAGAGTTTACTAGAAACTCGTTGGGGAGTTAGAAAATGAATCCCATAAGAGATTACATGTCAGAGGTGATCGTTAATGTGAAAAAAAGAACTCCGTGAGGATTTGTAAAGTAATTTGTCAGAGGTGTGATGTTAACTTGACAAGGATTCATTTACTGTTAGAGGTGCTTGAACATAATAGTAATTCGAGTGGACCTGTCGTCCTGCTGAAGAGAATGACAAGTGGGGTTTATTCACTGGGATATTAGTTTTATCCGTTGGGGAGTAGATTATAGTCTTGCTACAAGAGGTTTAGTGTTAACATGATAGGTTAGACTCATCATTTTGCAAGGGATATGAATACCTTTATATGTGTGTTGATTGAGTTTTCCTGCACACAAAAATATAGTATTTTAGAATATGATGTGCAAGTCTCAGTTCTAATCCGCGGTAGCAGGGCTATGCGGGTCGTGATCCTCAAGGAGGGACTGCGATGGAAGCGTTAAGAAAGTTATCTCTAAAAATTATCTTTTTATTATTAAATAGTTAGAAAGGAAGTGGTATTTACAATGGGTGGTAGAAAAGAATATGGAGAAGTTGGGATTTAATCTACAAAAAGAAAAGAAAAGAAAAGAAACTTACCTCTTTAGTCTGCTTACCGTTTGAACCGTTGCGATGATTTACCTTTTCTTGGAAGGCGTACAAGCACGGCTTATGGGATCGTCCGCCTTCTTAATCTACTCTACGAAATGAAAAACAAGCTATGAAGACCTGTTCATCGCCATGAACCGTCAAGGTTCCTTCTTCGGCTAGGTATTCTCGAAGCAGTTGGATCTCATGGTGGGCAAGACATTAGAGAACAAATAGAAGGAAGTAAATACTGAGATACACAAGATTAAATAAGAAGAAAACAATACAAAAATAAAAGCAAACCTCGATTTGATTATTAAACAATGGTGGAAAAATAGAACTTACACCGACTGTCACCATCAGTACAAGTAGATCCCTTCCTCCATGAATACATCATCTCCTCTCAGTTTTTACAAAAAGAAAATAGAATTTACAGAGAAAAGAAAATCTAACCTAAAACCTAAAACCCTAGCTTTTGGCCCTTGGCTCGCCTCTGGACGCTCTGTACGTTGCACTGCAGGGGGTATTTATAGGTGCAGAAGGAGTTAGAGTCCAGTTATAACTCTCCCACGAAAGCTGATCCCCAGACTCGTCAGAAATGCCGCGGAAATGGGAAATTTGCCGCGGAAACGCGGCACTTTTGTAGCCAAATGCCACGCGCTTTGGCGCGTGGCCTCTCCTGGTCCGTCCATCTGGGCGTTTCCTTTTAGAAATTGCATCCTGGCTCTTAATCTTTGGATTTGGATATAACTTGGGAATTAAGTTACCTAGATCCCAAATCTTTTCCACGAATTTTCCTTCTCTTCTTTTAGCTTTTATCCTCATCCTGCAAGTGTTTAGGGTTGAATAGAAGTCTATCCTTCCCTCTTCTTTGTATTTGCAACTTTGACCCTTGTGTATTTGCAATTTTGACAATTGATATTTGCACTTTTACACCTGGGCTTCAAACATGGGCTTGGATCTGCGCTTTTGGGCTCTTTAAGCTTTATTTATTGTTAAAATAATAATTCGAGGCCTGCACACAATAAATTACAAATTATTAATAAATGTGCAGAATTAAATGAATAAATATGAAAATGTGATGGTAAATATGATGATAAAAATGCACTTTTCACTACCAATCACACCCCCACACTTATCTTTTTGCTCGTCCTCGAGTAAAAACAAAGAAAAAGAAAAAGAAGTGAAAAGTTAATCTAACCTAACTCACTTTCGTAGGAATCACGATTGCACTTAGCACGTGCAACAAGCCGTTAAACCTCTAGGTTACCCTAGAGGACGAGTGTTGTCTCGTGAGGGTTTTCAGCGGATTGCACCCACAAAATCCATAAAAAGGAAAATATTTGAATTATATTTGAAGAGACTAAGTAGTCTATAAGTTTTAGGATCCTCATTTTTATTCATTCTTAGACTTAGTCTTTATAAAGTAAATTGTTTTCATTTTAGGTAAGGGTCAAAATTGAACTTCTAATATAGTCTTTTTCGTTACCAAAAATCATATGCATCCTTGTAACTTGGCTAGGAATTCCTTAACTTGGACTCTCATGCCTCTTTAATTTTTTTCTCTCCCTTTTTTTTTTAATATGTATAACTCATCTAATTTTCTTTCGTGTAAGCATCAAGGCTTCTTGAGGCCCTCATACCTAACTAATTGACTCTTAGATGTGTTAATACATATCTCATATTCTTAGTTTTATTAGGCTTTCTAATCCACTCATGTAGCGAATTTAAAGTCGATGACTCCCAAACCGGTTGGCTTTAGGGCACCAGGTGAGAAAACACCCCGCGGACTCAAATTCGAGTGAACTAGGCCCCAAAACTAAGGACTTTATTTTATTTACTCACCTTTAGGCATGAATACTTATGCTTCTTAAGGCACATGTATCAGCTTAATTGGTGATTTTTTTTTTATGAGGCACACGGTCTTTGTCTTAGAATCCTAGATATGCATTTGGTATGCACATTTCATTAAGGTAAAAATCAAGACTAATTAATTATTCAATTTCTTCTTCTATACCTAAAAATTAAACAATTTATTTATTTTGACCAAGTTTTTAGAAATCCTAATCATGATTTTCCTAATCCTTAAAACTAACTTAGATTTCTTTCAAAAAATAAGTCAAAATACTGTCCTTTTTATAACATTTTTTTTTAATTTTTTAATTTTTTTTTAATTTTTTTATTTTTTTAGCAATTTTTTTTAATTTTTTTTTTAGCAAATTTTGTTAGTGTCTACTTATGTTAGTATGTTAGTAAAGCCCACCCCCACACTTATCTCATGCATTGTCCTCAATGTATGAATGAATGCATATATGCATGAAATAGAATAAGGGAAGGCGGAAGTTACCTTAGGGTGGTGGTTCCGGAGGTGGTCTAATTGGTCCACGAAATGCGGCCCAATCAAGATAACAGATAATTTGGTGGAACCCACCAGAAACTTTCCTTACATAACCCACTAAAATATATGTATAATCAATTTTTAGTATTTCCACCCCATCAAATTTCCAAATTTCATAATAAATTTCAGAGTTAATTGTCTCAACCTCCTTGTCCCAAAATGGAGTATGAAAAGATGGAATTATTGACTTGGACAATATAGGTGCGGGAACGAATACCGACTCAGGGAAAATGCTCAAATCAAGTAAGGGCTCAGGAGTCGGGCTAGGTTCAAGAATTGGGTCCAAGTCAAGAAATTGAAACTCAAGTCCACAATCTTCTTCCCACAATGGAATGTGACCTAATATGGGTGATATCTCTTTACTTCTAATATTAAGGAATTCTAGCTCATCGCCATACAATTCTTCAAAACTAAGGTCAACATCTTCCGTCAGAATTGTACAATCAGTTTCAGAAGTAAAGAGATTATGAGAATCTAGGTCAAGTTCAATATGATCATCTAAAATGGGTGATTCAATTTCATAATGAATTGGAATAGGATCCAATGTTGACTCGGGAGAAGTGAAATCAGGTGGAGACACTGGAGTCATTATTGGATCAGGAAATAAAATTGAATCATCAAGTGGGAGATCATGATCATATTCATGCTCAAGTTCTATTTCAGGAAAGGAAAAACTTGCCAAATTATCAAGAATTGGAGTTTCGGCAAGTTCAGATGATGGCACTGAAATAAAATCTTGTTGTCCAAAGCAACTTGGTTCGTCGGCTCTAAAAGAGTGGTCAGCGATATCAGAATTTGCCGAACTGTTAGAACGCAAAGATTGAACCATCATATCTAAATCATGCTCGCGAGCTAATCTAGCCTGAGTCATGGCTTCAAGCCTCTTTTGGAATTGGATTTGGAAAGAGGAAGTGAGATCGTGATGAAGTTGTGAGTCGGTGGACTCACGCATCATCATGTCTAAGATTGATGGTGGTTGTTGCTTGGACTCGTGCATACTCATCATTTCCCCGATAGATGGTTTTCTATTCTGAATGGGTGGATCTGAGTATGAATCTTGGGAAGAATGTGGACTAGATAGATATGGAGGACAATTTGGTTGAGAATTAGACTCGGGGGACTCGAAACCCCATGAACTCTGTGACGAGTTGAAATTATTATGGAAATTATAGTCATAAGATGGGGGGTGTGGGTTATAGTCATTCGGATAAGACCATTCCGGCACACTAGATTGGTCAAAGTTAGGGTATGCCGGGTTGGTAATATCCGAATCATAGTTAGGGGTGTAATATGGATTAAAATTGGAATTATTATTATATGCCATATCACACCAACACAAACACAAACACAACAAACAAATAAACAAACAAAAAAAAGAAAAATTCTAACCTAAGTTAGGGTAGACCTATGACCTAGACGACTCCTAACTGGTTAGACCGTCCACAGGAGGTTGGGTGCAGACTTTGACCACAAGTTAATCAGCCAGGTCAGGGCAAGAGTGGTGGGAGGTTTTCCGTCAAAGACGTTCCTTAATTAAATAACCACCAATCTTCGGGCTTTCGGCCCTCAATCCCTTTCCTAGACACTGATTTGACAAGAGTCAACTTCCAGCACTGTTCCCCCTTAGGATAATCTCCTATTGAGTCTGAGATGTCCCTAGGGCCAACGTCTACTAATTTTTTAGTTAGGCTTGGGTTAGTGAGTGCTTGGGATATGATTTTTGGGCTAAGGAAGGGTGATGACACCTTATCTTGTTAATGGGTTATGCCCTTAAGATGAATTAGTGCAAGTGTACAAGATAAATAGATAGAATTCACTCAAAGCAGATAATCAACCAAGAGATGAGTCCTATTCTACATGCAATGCGTACGTACCTTGCTCCTCCAGCACTCTTCAACAGTAAATAAAAATAATTGAAAAGACACGTGCCTAATATGCAAACGTCTAATCAATTTTTATTTTTAACAACCAATAACTTACTGTTGAATTATTAGCAATTTACAGGTATATCACAGAACAAAATAAACAGAGCAGTAAACAGAATTCACAATTTGCAGCAACCTGCAAAAAGATCAATCAGTAGTTCTCTACTGTTGCCGCGTTTCCGCGGCTCTGGCCGCGGATCCGTGGCAAAACAGTAGGTTCTAGTGCTCTGCCTTCGAGGGCAGAGACACAGAATAGCAATATGTCCACTGCTGCTGCTATGTTTCTGTTTCCTGTTCTCCAAACCTGCAAACAGAAAAGAATAAAGAATTAGTTAAAAATTAAATTTTTGTTTTAGAGATAAACTTACCGTCCCTCCCTGGCAACGGCGCCAATTTGTTGACTGAGTTTTCCTGCACACAAAATATAGTATTTTAGAATATGATGTGCAAGTCTCAGTTCTAATCCGCGGTAGCAGGGCTATGCGGGTCGTGATCCTCAAGGAGGGACTGCGATGGAAGCGTTAAGAAAGTTATCTCTAAAAATTATCTTTTTATTATTAAATAGTTAGAAAGGAAGTGGTATTTACAATGGGTGGTAGAAAAGAATATGGAGAAGTTGGGATTTAATCTACAAAAAGAAAAGAAAAGAAAAGAAACTTACCTCTTTAGTCTGCTTACCGTTTGAACCGTTGCGATGATTTACCTTTTCTTGGAAGGCGTACAAGCACGGCTTATGGGATCGTCCGCCTTCTTAATCTACTCTACGAAATGAAAAACAAGCTATGAAGACCTGTTCATCGCCATGAACCGTCAAGGTTCCTTCTTCGGCTAGGTATTCTCGAAGCAGTTGGATCTCATGGTAGGCAAGACATTAGAGAACAAATAGAAGGAAGTAAATACTGAGATACACAAGATTAAATAAGAGAAAACAATACAAAAATAAAAGCAAACCTCGATTTGATTATTAAACAATGGTGAAAAAATAGAACTTACACCGACTGTCACCATCAGTACAAGTAGATCCCTTCCTCCATGAATACATCATCTCCTCTCAGTTTTTACAAAAAGAAAATAGAAATTTACAGAGGAAAGAAAATCTAACCTAAAACCTAAAACCCTAGCTTTTGGCCCTTGGCTCGCCTCTGGACGCTCTGTACGTTGCACTGCAGGGGGTATTTATAGGTGCAGAAGGAGTTAGAGTCCAGTTATAACTCTCCCACGAAAGCTGATCCCCAGACTCGTCAGAAATGCCGCGAAAATGGGAAATTTGCCGCGAAACGCGGCACTTTTGTAGCCAAATGCCACGCGCTTTGGCGCGTGGCCTCTCCTGGTCCGTCCATCTGGGCGTTTCCTTTTAGAAATTGCATCCTGGCTCTTAATCTTTGGATTTGGATATAACTTGGGAATCAAGTTACCTAGATCCCAAATCTTTTCCACGAATTTTCCTTCTCTTCTTTTAGCTTTTATCCTCATCCTGCAAGTGTTTAGGGTTGAATAGAAGTCTATCCTTCCCTCTTCTTTGTATTTGCAACTTTGGCCCTTGTGTATTTGCAATTTTGACAATTGATATTTGCACTTTTACACCTGGGCTTCAAACATGGGCTTGGATCTGGGCTTTTGGGATCTTTAAGCTTTATTTATTGTTAAAATAATAATTCGAGGCCTGCACACAATAAATTACAAATTATTAATAAATGTGCAGAATTAAATGAATAAATATGAAATGTGATGGTAAATATGATGATAAAAATGTACTTTTCACTACCAATCAATGTGATCTCACCATTCCACAGATGGGAATTGGTAAGTGATTTTGGAGAGGGAATCAAATGAGAACAGGTCCCTTAGGATTTTTAACAAATCCTCAGCTGTCAACGGATTTGGTACGCCTTTACCACTACCATTTGAGTCGGGCTAGCCATGCTATTCCCCTCAGCATGATGAGTTGTTGAGGACTTATGTTGGGCTTAAAGGCCAACATATTCCTTTATTCTTAACCGTTAGAGGAGTTGGATTGTTTGGTTACTGTATTCGTAACCTTGATTCTTCTTTGAGACAACCAGTGTACGATCAGCTCTATACTGGTTTATGGTCATATGATCTTGTTTAGAGAAAGAGAGGAGCGCTCCTTCTGCATATCTTGAATTTGAAGGTCTTGATCAGAGGTGTAATGTTAACTTGATCATAAGAAGGATCCTATCAAGGATAATACTTCTTTAAGAACTTATCGTTGATCGGCATCATGTGTAAATCACCATCTGAAGTCATAAGGCGATATGTCCCGTTTGAATAGACTGTTTCTATTACAAACGGTCCTTCCCATTTGGGCTGAAATTTGCCTTTGGTTTTATGCGTCATGATCATCGGTCGTTTGACGGCTAAAACCAAATCTCCTTTATAGAAGACTCTTTACTTGACCTTCTTATTGAAGGCTTTTGAGATCCGGGCTTGATACTGAAGGTACACCTAGAGGGGGGGTGAATAGGTGTAATTGCTAATCTAGAACTAAATGCAAAACTAAGTGCGCTAAATGCGGAAGCTAATGCAAATCTTGCACAAACTTAATACAACACAACAAGTGTAGCCGAATTCCCCGTGAAGGGCTCTGGACTAACTCCTCTTGATTCCCCTTGAATGGGTTGAGGTGCTATGTGAAGCTCTTGTTGGTTAAGTATAAGTTAGGCACACACACAAGCAAGCCAAGCAACTAAGATGATATATCAATATGAATCAATGCAAGGCACAACACTAATGCAAGCAAGTATGATATGAAAGATGAATAAAGCTTTGCACAAATGTAAAGAGAGAGAGAGTTAGAGAGTCAAGTGGATCAAACGCTAACAACAAGATTTGTTTCGAGGTTCGAGCACCCAGCTCTACATCCCCGCCTACACCACCGTGTAGGATTTCCAATCCACTATCAATGTCCACCGAGGACTCCCACCGAGGGAACCTTCACCGAGAAGGATTTTTACAACCAAGGGAGTACCGAACTCCTCTCTCAAACAATCACCTCACAACCGAGGGTAGGCCCGTAGCCAATACAACAACAACAACCACCTCTACCGAAGAGGGTTTACAACCAACTTCACCTCTCACTAGAGGGAGCAAACCAATCACCCGATCACCTCTACCGAAGAGGGATACACAAAGAAATAAGGGTGTACAACAACTTAGAGGTTCAACAACCTCAAACAATCTCTTTTTCTTTCTCTTTTCTTTTTCCACAAAAACAAGATCCTAAATAGATTAGGATAGAAGATAGCTCAAGTGTGAAAAACTAGGTGTTTTTAGAAACAAGCAACAAAGAAAAATCTTTGGAAAACACTTGCAATATGATAGAAATGAAGAGCTAAAGCAATATCCCAAAAACCTATTTTTCTTTGATTTTCCAAAAACCCAAAATAATAAAGATGAAATCTTTTTAGCATAAAAACTCTTTTAAAACTCTTTTAAAACAATGGAGAAAGTCTGGAAATTTTGTCTCTAAAAACCTTAGCCAAAAACCCAAGAGAATGGGGTTTATATAGGCCAAAACAGAAACTAGCCGTTAGAGCTGAGCTGGCAGCTCTGACAGGCAGCGGTCGACCGGCCCGGTCGACCGCCAACGGTCAGAATATGACCGTTGGGCAACTGCGGTCGACCGGCCCGGTCGACCCAAACAAACAGAGAGCTCTGCTCTCGACGCGGTCGACCGGCCCGGTCGACCGTCTCAAGGTTTCCAAATGTGCACGGATTTGTGCACGTCGGTCGACTGGCCCGGTCGACCGGACTTCAGCCAAGTCGACTAATAAGCTAACTTAGTCGACTGGTTGAGTCTGGAACTGAAAACTGGGTAAGAAAACTTGGAAAAAATATTTTATAAAAATCTTTTAATACTTTTAAAATCACCAAAAATATTTTTATCATTTTATATCAAAACTCAAACAAGTGATAAAAATTTCAAGACATATATCAACATATTCAATTCATTTTTGAGTCTTGCAAATTTTATCAAAAACAGAACTTGTATTTTTCAAACTTGATTTTTCCAAAACATGAATAGGATAGTCAAAATAAGTTTGTCTAGCAAGTTTAAGCATTTATGTATATCTAGAACATATCTAATATACATAAGAATAAAGTAAACTTGTTTTGATCTATTATCCATGAAAACTCATACCGGTTAAACTAAAAAACTGAAAAACCACTATCCAAACATAAACCATGTGTGTGTTTTGTGCACTTGAGCATATCAACTATACTAAGCTTTACAAATGGATCTAAAACACACTATCTAAACTATGGATACCTAAGTCTTCTTGATGATCTTCATCTTCAAGTAGACTTGCTCCAAAACTCCATCCAAGGGCTAGGCAATGTGTGATCTTGAAGCTTTGGCCCTGGAATCAACATGAATAGCTTCTAAACTCCTTGTTGAAGCTAATCATCAACTAATATCTTGGTTAATGGTATGAAACTTAAGCAACACAAGATTATTAGTAAACATAACTACATGAGTTAATCATCATCAAAACTAGAGTGGAAGGCCTTTGGGCCAACAATCTCCCCCTTTTTGATGATGACAAAACTCATGGAGTTATATATGCATGGATTAAAGTTAAGCTTCAAAGAAGCTCCCCCTTAACTCATGCATAAACAAAAATAATAATATATGCAATGAATGTACATAAACATGTATGCATCAACATGCATAAAACATATTCTAGAAGCTCAAGATTCCAATTAAATTAATAAAACATTAACAACAACACTAGATGCTCTAGATATCAATAAAACATCAATAAACATAATATATGCAAAAACATATATATAAAACATTTATAAAACACAACTTCTTCTCCCCCTTTTTGTCAATCATCAACAAAGGGGTAAACAATCAAAACAATAAATGAGGAGTAAAATCTTTCTCCCCTTTTTGTCAATCAAAACAATAAAACAATGTTCTCCCCCTTTTTGTCTAAAAAACAAAAACAAGGTCAATAAGGGTGACTATAAAAACATGATATCAATTAAAAATATGTCAATGAAGCATCTTGATACCAATTAAAAGTAAACAAAATTTTAGATAAACAATTGAAGGTAAACAAAAATCAATCAATCAAAACTTTTGTATTTTTCTTTAATCAAAATTTTTAATACCAATTTAAAACATAAGACATCTTGATACCAATTGTAAATAATTTTCATTTTGAACATATGATACCAATTTGAAAATTTTCAATCATAAAGTAAGGGAGTGGGAATACAAATACCAATTGAAGTATGAAAATCGAATTTTCTCCCCCTTTATGAAATACCAACAAAAATTATGCTTAGGCTTGAAATAAGATATCAATTGAAAACTAAATCAATTGAAATAAAGTTGAAGCTCAAGCACTAGCATAAAAGCATATATGTGTATGAAAAATGGAATGAGTACCAATCACTAATAGATGATACCAATTGAAAATATACATACACAATAAACATATGAGTATACAAAAAGATCAAAATGATACCAATTGAAAGAGTTCAATGATACCAATTGACATAGCAATAAAAACATGGTATAACTCATAACCTAATCCACCCATCTCATGCACAAGTTAAAAGGATTTTCAATATAAACATACAAGGCATGGACTCCCATCCAACCTCCCATTTAGGGTAGGGTTTTCAAAAATAGATTTGAAAATAAGCTTAATTTGAATAGCTCTACCAAAATGAAGAATACGAACTAGTTAAAATGGAAATCCTTTTAAACTAGTACGAAATCCTTCAAGTAAGGAATATACTAAAAATAATTTTCATAAAACACATGTAAATCACATAGCACTTGAAAACACTCAATATTCAATAAAGTCCATACATGCTCATGAAAACATACTCATGAGAAATATTTTAAAAAATGGTGAGTGTACAAGTGATGTGTGACATGGCATTATGAAATTCTCAATTAAGCTCAAAATTCCTTGAAACAAGAAAACATGAAAATCATAAAACTTATTTAATCTTCAAGGCATATGTATGTTTTATACAAATTAAAGTATACATACATATCCAAACACAACGAGTCCACAAATATATATGCATGAAGGCACGTGGCTCAAAAGGATATTCATGTATATCTAATAATTTGGATAAAGTAGACATATACATGAAGTTAAACAAACACACAAAATCAAGAAAACCTAAATCTTCATCAAAACAAATTTCATTTCAAGGTATATGTATGAATTGTCAACACAATAAGTATACATACATATCCCTAAACACAATTGAGTCCAATATATAGATTTGCATGAAAGGCAAATGACTCAAGGGGTATACATGTATATCTTAAAGTTTGGCAATACAAACATATACATGAAGTGAAACACACAACTCAAAAATGAGAATACAAATTTAAAATGTATGAATCATCAAAACTAGACTATACTAGCACATCTAATGGGTTCAAATAAGTATTAAGCACAAACATATATAAAGATTTATTTGTGGCCCACTATATGTACAAATATAAGTCCTAGTCTTAATGAAAACTAACACTTAAACATGTAATCTTAACATGAAGCATCAAAACACATATAAAATCATCATGATAAAAGTAAAACATGATTACTATATAAATTCACATGTATTAGATTCATGATGTACATTATAGCTTAAACTAAAGTGAGAACACTAAATATGGGTTCATATAAGCATGTGTGTCTCAAATACTATACATGTATGTCAAGGATCTAACAAATATGATATTTACATACTAATCCATAGACAATGAAACATGCAAAAAAAAATATCAAAACATGCTAATAATGATAAACATGGAAAGCATGTAAACAATAAATAGGAGTTTAGAGATTTATACCAAAACCGATAAGGGCATCTCTCTAGTCTCCAACACATGGTGGTCATTTCCACCAAATCTTCCCTTGAAAGTGATGCATCCATATGATTTCCATGAAGCTCGGAACGCATCCACTCCAAGGTGCCTCTACTCTCACGTCATGTGAGAGCCCACACCTACATTAAAAATTTTGGGGGTGGTCTTTGGTACCCATATCTTCTTGGGTCCATGGGGGTTAGTCTCCTCTCTAACCCAAACAAACTTCTTTGCTAAATTTGAAATATTTAATCTATCAAAGCAAAATTTAGCAAGGTGGCCCTTACGTCCACAATGTGTACAAGTGTACACATGAGCATACATATGGTGATGGGTGTGTCCGTGAGAAGCATGTGTATGCCGTGGAGGGTGTGCATGCATAAAAGTTGGAACTTGTTTCTTTCGAACCAAGGATTCCAAACGAGTGTGGTTCATGGCACATTGGCTCATAGTGGAGCCCAAACAATCAACCTTCTTCTTAAGCATGGATATCTCATTGTTAATTAAAGAAGAGGTGACACATGCAATAGGTGATCTAGGTGAAACTACCTTAGCATGGCAAACATGTGCATCCATCTTATTTTGTAAAACGATATTTTTATCTAAACAAACATTCAACTCATTTGAAATAGAAATAATTTTATTTTTCAAAGCAACATTCTCTTTTAAACAAAATCAATTTTTGAAGACAAGTTTTCATTTTTCTTCAAAATAGCATGGCAATCATTTTTAGATTTTAAAAATCATTTTCTTTTAGTGCAAGGTCAAGTTGAGATTTTAATGAATCCCTCTCATTAGAAATCTCCTCCTTCTCTTGCAAAACACAATCAAGTCTAGAATGCAAACATTTATTTTCTTTTTCAAGGCCTAGACTTTTCTTTTCAAAATTTTATATTTTCAATTAATTTTTCACACACAATAGAAAGTTCTTCATTCAAAGCATGGGGATCAATATAATCATTTGAAGAACTAGCACAATTATTACTATCTAGTTGAGATTCCGATTGTACCTCAAGGGAGTCATTCCCTTGGACCATATAGCATTGTGAGTCAGATTCTCCACTAGACTCCTCTTCATGTTGGATAGGCATTTGAAGCTCGGAGGTGTTGGTGGTTGTTGTCAACTTGTTCCATACTGCAAAAGCGGAATCAAGATTAGAGACATGCATAAGATATTCTTTTGAAAGCGTGCTTCTAATGGCCTCTAGGGCTTGTGCATTGGCCCCTATATGATTGCTATCACTAAGGAAGGATTCCTTGGTAATGGCAAGGTAAACTTTATGACCTAGGGTTTGTAATAAACAGTCATCCTAATCTTCCAAACATGAATGTTGGAAGGGTCAAACATAGGTGGGGTCATGGAAGCCATGGTAAACTATATGTGTGCAAACAAGCAAATGCAAATAATAGATTAGCAAGCAAGGATCTCACTCCTAGGATGTTAAGCCTAAGTATCAGGAGCACTAGCTCTGATACCAATTGAAGGTACACCTAGAGGGGGGTGAATAGGTGTAATTGCTAATCTAGAACTAAATGCAAAACTAAGTGCGCTAAATGCGGAAGCTAATGCAAATCTTGCACAAACTTAATACAACACAACAAGTGTAGCCGAATTCCCCGTGAAGGGCTCTGGACTAACTCCTCTTGATTCCCCTTGAATGGGTTGAGGTGCTATGTGAAGCTCTTGTTAGTTAAGTATAAGTTAGGCACACACACAAGCAAGCCAAGCAAATAAGATGATATATCAATATGAATCAATGCAAGGCACAACACTAATGCAAGCAAGTATGATATGAAAGATGAATAAAGCTTTACATAAATGTAAAGAGAGAGAGTTAGAGAGTCAAGTGGATCAAACGCTAACAACAAGATTTGTTTCGAGGTTCGAGCACCCGACTCTACATCCCCGCCTACACCACCGTGTAGGATTTCCAATCCACTATCAATGTCCACCGAGGACTCCCACCGAGGGAACCTTCACCGAGAAGGATTTTTACAACTAAGGGAGTACTGAACTCCTCTCTCAAACAACCACCTCACAACCGAGGGGTAGGCCCGTAGCCAATACAACAACAACACCACCTCTACCGAAGAGGGTTTGCAACCAACTCCACCTCTCACTAGAGGGAGCAAACCAATCACCCGATCACCTCTACCGAAGAGGGATACACAAAGAAATAAGGGTGTACAACAACTTAGAGGTTCAACAACCTCAAACAATCTCTTTTTCTTTCTCTTTTCTTTTTCCACAAAAACAAGATCCTAAATAGATTAGGATAGAAGATAGCTCAAGTGTGAAAAACTAGGTGTTTTTGGAAACAAGCAACAAAGAAAAATCTTTGGGAAAACACTTGCAATATGATAGAAATGAAGAGCTAAAGCAATATCCAAAAACCTATTTTTCTTTGATTTTCCAAAAACCCAAAACAATAAAGATGAAATCTTTTTAGCACAAAAACTCTTTTAAAACTCTTTTAAAACAATGGAGAAAGTCTGAAAATTTTGTCTCTAAAAACCTTAGCCAAAAACCCAAGAGAATGGGGTTTATATAGGCCAAAACAGAAACTAGCCGTTAGAGCTGAGCTGGCAGCTCTGACAGGCAGCGGTCGACCGGCCCGGTCGACCGCCAACGGTCAGAATATGACCGTTGGGCAACTGCGGTCGACCGGCCCGGTCGACCCAAACAAACAGAGAGCTCTGCTCTCGACGCGGTCGACCGGCCCGGTCGACCGTCTCAGGGTTTCCAACGTGCACGGATTTGTGCACGTCGGTCGACCGGCCGGTCGACCGGACTTCAGCCAAGTCGACTAATAAGCAGACTTAGTCGACTGGTTGAGTCTGGAACTGAAAACTGGGTCAGAAAACTTGGAAAAAATATTTTATAAAAATCTTTTAATACTTCTAAAAATCACCAAAAATATTTTTATCATTTATATCAAAACTCAAACAAGTGATAAAAATTTCAAGACATATATCAACATATTCAATTCATTTTTGAGTCTTGCAAATTTTATCAAAAACAGAACTTGTATTTTTCAAACTTGATTTTTCCAAAACATGAATAGGATAGTCAAAATAAGTTTGTCTAGCAAGTTTAAGCATTTATGTATATCTAGAACATATCAATATACATAAGAATAAAGTAAACTTGTTTTGATCTATTATCCATGAAAACTCATATCGGTTAAACTAAAAAATCGAAAAACCACTATCCAAACATAAACCATGTGTGTGTTTTGTGCACTTGAGCATATCAATTATACTAAGCTTTACAAATGGATCTAAAACACACTATCTAAACTATGGATACCTAAGTCTTCTTGATGATCTTCATCTTCAAGTAGACTTGCTCCAAAACTCCATCCAAGGGCTAGGCAATGTGTGATCTTGAAGCTTTGGCCCTGGAATCAACATGAATAGCTTCTAAACTCCTTGTTGAAGCTAATCACCAACTAATATCTTAGTTAATGATCTGAAACTTAAGCAACACAAGATTATTAGTAAACATAACTACATGAGTTAATCATCATCAAAACTAGAGTGGAAGGCCTTTGGGCCAACAGATACAACTCAATGTGTTGCTAAGCTTGTAACCGCTTCTCATCTAGGGCTTCGAGCTCTTGAAGACGCAACCGATCATTATCCTCTGTTGTCATCTTAGCCATTAAAGTGACTCGCAATGATGGCATCTAGATTTCTAATGGTATGACCGCTTCACATCCGTACACCAGGGAAAAAGGCGCATTGCCTGTGGGGGTCGGAACCATGGTTCGGTAGGCCCAAAGACATTCACTAAGCTTCTCATTCCAGTCTCGCTTATTTGAGGAAACGAACTTCTTGAGTAGCTTAATGATTGTCTTTTTGAATGCTTCCACCAAGCCATTAGCGGCAGGATTATAAGCAGTTAATGCCACATTCTGAATTCGGTATTTATCGCAAAACTGGTAGAAGACCTGACTCACGAATTAGTTACCGTTATCATAGATGATCCGCGTAGGGACACCAAATTGATGGATGACGTGGTGTTTGATGAAATTAACCACGTTAGAAGTTTTAACTTCAACCAGTGTATAGCTTCTGCCCACTTTGAAAAGTAATCGGGTATTGCTAGGATAAACCAGTGTCCTTTTGTCAAAGAAGGGCTGATTGGCCCTATGACATCGATTCCCCATGCTTCAAATGACCATGAAACGACAGTTGAATGAAGCAACTCTGAGGGCTGATGTATGAAGTCTGCATGGATTTGGCAGGCCTTACACTTTCGTGCGTATTGGATGACATCGGCTATCATGATTGGCCAATAATATCCAAGCCTGTCCAACCGGTTTTTAAGTTTAGGACTTGGCTGATGAGCTCCGCATATGCCGTCGTGCGCTTCTTTAAGCACTTCTTGTACTGCTGAATTAGAAAGGCAATAGAGGAGGATACCATCATATGAGCGACGTTAAAGTGTCTTCAGAGTTGGATCATAGTAAAAATGGGGAGACCTTCGTCTGATGGATGCTGCTTCTTTAGGGTCGTCCGACAGTAAACCATGCAGAGCATACTCGATGAAGGAAAATCGTCAATCTCTCGGTTCAAGATCCGCGAGATATTATAGACCTATCTGGTTCTCAACATATGTTTAGAGCAGAAAAGGTGTCGAGTCGCCACTGTAAGGTGATACTCGGTATCGACTAGCAAGGCTACAGTTGTTGTTAGTACAGCCAGAGCATCGGTCCTAGTGTTCTGGGATCGAGAAACGTGACCGATGTAAAAGCCATCAAACAGATTAGCCATTTCGATGACTGCGTGATAATAAGGTACCAAATCTTCGTGACGGATCTCATATTCGCCTTTAACCTGATTGATAATCAGTTTTGAATAGCCATAAGCTTCAAGGTAGCGTACCCCATTTCTTGAGCGAGCTGAAGGCCAATAAGTAGAGCATTGTATTCTGTCACATTGTTGGAGCATGATTCCGTCAGAGAAAATACTCTAGGAAGGACATGATTTTGTGGAGAGAGCTCTAGGAAGGACATGATTTTGTGGAGAGATAAATACAACCCCACACCGGCAATGATCTTGCCTTTAAGGCCTATTCGTGATGCTTCATCGAAGAACATCTGCCAAACTTCATCCTCTGAAGTTATATTAGATTCAAAAACTTCATCTGGAATGTCTTTATGAAGTTTTGAGTTTTCTGGGACCGGATGAGCAGCCAAGAACTCTGCAAGTGTCTGGCCTTTAACCGCCTTCTGAGGGACAAAGAACATGTCGTATTGAGACAAAAGAAGCACCCACTTAGCTAATCTTGAATTTAATGATCCTAGTTTCGTCATGAAAAGACGCAAAGAGTTCACTCTGGAAATGACATGTATGGTTTGGCCGACCAAATAATGTCGTGTCTTCTAAATAGCAAAGACAAGAGCTAGCATTCCTTCTTAATAGGATTATAGTGAGATTCCGGTCCTGCTCAGATAATAAATAGCTTGCTCGTGATCATTATCGTCTTTTTGGGCAAGCAGAGCACCGAGAGAATGGTCCATAGCTTTCACATAAAGCAGGAACAATTTTCCTGATGTGGGAGCTACTAAGACTAGAGGTTTTGTGAGATATCTTCGTAAGCGTCTTGACAAGCTTGATCCCATACAAAAGAAACACCCTTTTTCATGAGTCGGGTGAACGGTTGACAGCGACCTGAGAGATTTGCGATGAATCTTCTGATATAAGCCAGTCTACCTTGCAGGCCTCTAAGTTCTTTGAGATTCTTAGGTGGATGCATGTTGTGAATGGCTTTGATTTTGTCCGAGTCAAGATGAATTCCTTTTGATGTAACAATAAATCTAAGGAATTTGCCACTCGAAACCCCCAAGAAGGATTTTGCCGAATTCATCTTCAGTTGATGAGCCCGCATTATGTCGAACATCGTTCTCAAGTCGTAAAGGTGGTCACTCTTATTGCGGCTTTTGACAGCAATGTCATCGACATAACATTCTACCGTCTTTCGAAGATGGTCGCGAAAGATTGTATTCATTGCCCGCTGATAAGTTGCTCCCCCGTTCTTTAACCCGAAGGGCATATGGTATAACAGTATATCCCCAACGGTGTCCGGAATGAAGTATGTTTTTCATCCTCTGGATACATCTTAATTTGATTATACCTTGAAAAGCCGTCCATGAAGGACATCCTTTCGAATCCGCAGGTATTGTTAATCATGACATCGGTGATGGACAGTGGGAATTCGTCTTTAGGACAGACTGTATTAAGATCACGGTAGTCGATGCAGATCCGTATCTTCCCATTCTTCTTAAGAACAGGAACGTGTTGGCCCAGAGGCCTTCCACTCTAGTTTTGATGATGATTAACTCATGTAGTTATGTTTACTAATAATCTTGTAATATTTAGTTTCAGATATTTAACCAAGATATTAGTAGGTGATTAGCTTCAATAAAGGTGTTTAGGAGCTTCTCACATGGTGATTCAAGAGCCTGAGCGTCAAAGTTCATAACCCTAGCACTCGTTGGAGTCAAGCTCGGTGGATCACGTTTGGATCGAGTCGACTTGGAGACGGAGCTCTACAAGAAGATCTCAGTACATGGTTTAGTTTTTGTTTTAGATCTATTTGTAAAGACTAGATAGTGTGATATGCTCAAGTTCACAACACACACACTTGTTTAAAGTTTCATGTTTATTGGCTTTCGGTTGTTGGTTTAACCAATCTTGGTTTTCATAGAATCAACAAGTTTACATGGTTTAATGTATATTAGATTTTTTCTATATACATCTATGCTTCAACTAGTTATACAAACTTAGTTTGATAACCTATTTATGTATTTGGAGTTTTGTATTTTTAACAAAACTTATTTTTGGACTTTAAGTCAAAAACATTGATATATATATATATATATATATATATATATATATATATATATATATATATATATATATATATATATATATATATATATAATATATATATATATATATATATATATATATATATATATATATATATATCTTTCATGTATATTGGACTTATATCCATATACAACATGCTTTAATGTTGTTTCATATCATGTTTTTGTATTTGGATGAGTTTTGGACAAAACGAATTTTCAATTGAAAAATCCAAGTTTTAGGAAATACAGTTTTTGATTTTCGGCAAAATTTGTAAGTCACAAAAATGGTTTAAAAAGTTTGAAATATGTATTGAAATTTTTCACACATGTTTGTATATCAAAGTATTATACTGAACTTATTTCTGTAGATTTTTAGAAATTTTATGGGATTTATTTGGTAAATAAATACCCAATTTTCAAGTCCTGATTTCTGCCTGCCAGGCTCTGGCAGTCGACCGGACTGGTCGACCGGACCCAGAGTCGGTCGACCGATTGACCGACGTGCACAAGGATGTGCACGCAGGCCAGCCCCTTGGGCCGGTCGACCGAGCGGTCGACCTACTGAAGGCAACCCACTCTCGGGTTCCCTCGGTCGACCGGGCGGTCGACCGGCCAGAGAGCCGTTGCTCTCTGATTCAGGGCCCGATCGACTGGGCGGTCGACCGGAAGGCTCAACGATCTGTTTTTTGACCGTTGGCCGGTCGACCGGTCCGGTCGACCGGAAGGCCAATTCTGGCCTAGTCAGCAGCCAACGGGCAAATCTATTTTGGGCCTTTATATACCCCATCTCTTGGGTGTTTTGGATAAGAATTTTTAGAGCAAAAATTTACATCTTTCAGCAAGTTTTTAAAGAGTTTTTAGTGCTTAAAGATTTGATCTTTAACTTATTTTTAAAAGGGTTGGAAAATCATTTTGAAAAGAAAATTCTTTGGGAATTGGTTTGATCTTCATTTTCAATTCTATCTAGAGTTTTTCCCTAGAGTTTTTCTTTGAGTTTTTATTTTCAAACTCTTTGTTTTTCACACTTGAGCCATATCATTCTATCCTATCAATTAGGATCTTTATTTTGTGGAAGAAGTTGTTTGTGGTTGAGATAGACCACCAAGTATTGTACCCCTCCTTTTTGTGATATCCCTCTAGTGAGAGGTGATTGTGGGTATCCCTCTAGTGAGAGGTTGATAGTGGAGGTTGTGTTGGTATCCCTCTTAGTGAAGAGGTGGATTGTTTTGTATTGGCTAAGTGCCTACCCCTCTTGTGTGAGGTGGTGTTTGTGTGGCTTTGTGCCTAGCCTCTAAGTGTAGAGATTGTTTTAGTTGAGAGAGAAGTTGTGTACTCCATATTGTAATTGCCCCAAATCCTCAGTGGAGGTTCCTGTGTGGGAGTCCTGTGTGGACAAGTGGATTGAAAATCTTTCTGTGTGAAGGCGGGGACGTAGAACAGTGTGCTTGAACCTCAAAACATTTCACGGTGTTTGCGTTTGATCCATTGACTCTTACTCTCTCTCTCTCTTTACTTTGTGTCTTGCATCATTTCATATTGCTCATTCATATTATATGCTTGGCTTGTTTGTGTGTGCCTCACTTGTGCTTAACCACGAGAGCTTCATATAGCGCCTCAACTCTTATTCAGAGGAATCAAGAGGAGCTAGTCCAGAGCCCTTCGCCGGGAATTCGGCTACACTCGTTGGTTGCATTAAGTGTAGTTGCAATTAAGTTTTAATTTTTGCATTTAGTTCATTAGATTAGCCGTATACCTATTCACCCCCCTCTAGGTGTCCTTTCAATTGGTATCAGAGCCTACGCTCCTGATATTTGGTTTAACCACCTACGAGTGTGATCTTGCTTAGCTAATCTATCATTTGCTTTTGCACACTTACATTGTTTACACACACTCATGGATTGCTTGTCACCTCCCATATTTGATGTCTACAACATTGACAACATTGACATGTGGAAAGTTAGGATGTCCATGTACTTAAAACCTTAGGCTTGCATGTTTTTCTTGCTGCTACCAAGAAATCCTATCTTGGTAATAGCAAGCATATAGAGGCCAATGCACAAGCCCTTGAGGCACTTAGAAGCGCTCTTAATAAAGAATATTTGTGCTTAGTTTCTAACTGTGAATCCGCCTTTGCAGTGTGGAACACGTTGACCTCCTCCAATCTTCAATTGCCAATCCAAACGGAGGATGAATTTAGTGGAGAATCCGAGCAACAATGCTACATGGTCCAAAGGAATGACTCCCTTGAGGTATATTCAGAATCTCAATTAGATAGTGATGATGCTAGTTCTTCATGTGATGATTATGTGGATCCAAATGCTTTGAATGAAGAACTTTCAATTGTTTGTAAAAATTTATTAGAAAAATATAATCTTTTGAAAAAGAAGACTTTTGGATTAAATAAAGAAAATAAAGATTTGTTTTTAAAACTTGAGTTGGCTTTGCAAGAAAAGGTTGAGATTTCTAATGAAAAGGATTCATTGAAATCTAAGCTTAATCTTGCTCTAAATGAAAATAAGATTTTAAGAAATAAAATGATTGTAATGATATGTTGAAGAAAATGAAAACTTGTCTTCAAAGTAGATTTTGTTTTAAAAGAAAAATGATTCTTTAAAAATAAAATTATTTCTATTTCAAAAGAATTAGAGTTGGTTTTCAAGAAAAATATTATTTTGAAAATGATATTGATCCTCATGTTTGCCATGATAGTGTAGCTTCTTGACCTAGCTTACCTATTGCATGCACCTCTTCTTCCCTAATTAAAAATGATATATCTTTGCTTAAGAAGAGTGTTGATTGTTTGGGCTCCACTTTGAGCCATTGTGCCATGAGCCACTCACGGTTGGAATCTTTGTTTCGAAAGAAACAAGTTCTTTCTATGAATACACACACCACTGCATACACATGCTTCGTACGTTCATGCACATCACACATTGTATGCTTATGTGTACACTTGTACACATTGTGGACGTAAGGGCCACCTTGCTAGATTTTGCTATGATAAGTTCATGATGTAAATTTATCAACTAAGTTTGTTTTGATTAGGAAAGGAACTACCCCCCATGGACCCAAAGAAGTGTGGTACCAAAGATCACCCCTATTGTAATTGATGTAGGTGTGGGCTCTCGCATGACGTGAGAGTAATGGTGCCTTGGGTGGATGCGTTCGAGCTTAAAAGAGGAATATTTGAATGCATCACTTTCAAGGGGAGTTTTGTGGGGACCACCTTGTTTTGGAGACTTGGAGAGTTGCCTTCTAGGTTTTGTAACGATCTCTTACTCCTCATTTAAGTTTCTATGCTTTTCATATTGTTGATTTTTAGCATGTCTTGATATTGATGATTAATATGTTATATGCCATGATATTTAGATTAGTAATATACATGCTTAGTTATTTGAGACACTCATGTTTAATATGAATTTATATCTTTGTTTTCTCACATTTATTTTAACTAATGTGTATGTCCTAGATCTATGCAATATGCATATACATAATAATCATATAGTTTTTATTTTGATGCTTCATGATTTGAACATATGTTTAGATATTTGTTTTCATTAAAACTTGGATATATACTTGTACAACTTATGAGCCACAATAGACTATTATATGTTTGTGCTTGAACGCTCATTTGTACCCATTAGATGTACTAGTATAGCCTAGTTTTGATGACTCTTACATTTTAACTTGTATTCCCATTTTGTACACGTTTTCATGTTTATGCTTAACTTCATGTATATGTCTATTTTATCTAAACTATTGTCTATACATATACATCCTTGAGCCACTTGCCTTCATGCATTACTTTTGTGAACTCGTTATGTTTTAGATATGTATGTATACTTTAGTTTGTACAAGACATACATATGCCTTGAAGATTAAATTGTTTCGATGATTTTCATATTTTGACAAGGAATTTCATATTGAGCTAAATTGATATTTTCATGATTATGTTTTTCACATAACTTGTACACTCATATTATTTTTTTTTTTCTCATGATTTTGTTTTCATGAGTCCTATATGAGCTTTATATCTTTTGAGTGTCAATTGTTGAGTGATTCTCATGTTTCATGAAATTTTTTTGTTTTATTCCTTACTTGAAGGATTTCGTACTAGTTCACAAATTTTCATATAACTAGTCCGTATTCTTCATTTTGGAAGAGTTTTCACTTATGCTAAACTATTTTCAAACCTACTTTTGAAAACCCCTTCCATCCAAGGGCGGTTGGTTGGGCGGGCCAATGCCTGTATGCTTAATATTGAAATCCTTTTAAACATGTGCATGAAATGGGTGGAAGAAAATATGAGTTATACACCTAATCTTATTGTGTTTTCAATTGGTATCATTGGATCTTTTCAATTGTAACACTATTGATATTCTTTTTGTATACTCATATGTTTTTTATATATGTATGCTTACACTTCAAATAGTATCAATTTCAATTGGTATTTATTTTTCATACTATATATAACTTTATTTGTGCTTACTATATCTCTATATCTTTGAGCACAAATTTTAGTATACTAAGCTTGATTTCTTCAATGACTATTATTTTTCAATTGTTTGTTTCAATTGATATCATATACAAGTTCTGCATCATTTTATTTAGTATTTCACAAGGGGGAGAGAAATTCATATTTCACCTTTCAATTGATTTGGTATTCTACTCCCACATTTAATGTTGAAAAATAATTAGAAAAAGGATATTGATTATTTTTTGTTATCATATGCTTTTAATGAAAAATTTTACTTTCAATTGGTACTAATCTTACAAATTGGTATCAAGATTACCTATAAGTTTATATTACAATTGGCATGTTTTATTGATATCAAAATGTTTGGTTGAATTGTTCAAAATGATTTATTTTTTACAATTGGTATTTAATTGGTATTTACTTACAATTGTATCAATTGGTATTTAAATCTATATTAAAATATTTGTTTTATGTAACCACATTATGTACTTTCAATTTTGTATATTCATTGATCATTCATGATGCACTAAATTGATATATTTTTTTCTTCAATTGGTATCAAGAAAGTTTTGTTTTTTTGATTTCACCCCTCATTGATTTTTTTGTTTAAGACAAAAAGGTGAGAAACATTTTTTTCTTTGACCCTTTTGTTGATGATTGATAAAAAAGGGGAGAAAAATTTTGAGTTTATATATGCATATTTGTGTTTTTTGCATATATTGAGTTATATATTAAAAAAAATGATTTTTGAGAGTTTAACCAAAAGAAAGAAGGTTTTTTGAAACAATATGTTTGATTCATGCATGTTGATGCATATTCATGTTTAATATTCATTGAATATCTTGTTTTTATTGCTATGCATGAGTTAAGGGGGAGCTTCTTTGAAGCTTAACTTTAATCCATGCATATATAACTCCATCAGTTTTGTCATCATCAAAAAGGGGGAGATGTTGGCCCTGAGGCCTTCCACTCTAGTTTTGATGATGATTAACTCATGTAGTTATGTTTACTAATAATCTTATAATGTTTAGTTTCAGATATTTAACCAAGATATTAGTAGGTGATTAGTTTCAACAAAGTGTTTTGGAGCTTCTCACATAGTGATTCAAGAACCGAGAGCGTCAAAGTTCATAACCTAGCACTCGTTGGAATCAAGCTCGGTGGATCACGTTTGGATCGAGTCGCTTAGAGACGGAGCTCTACAAGAAGATCTTGGTACATGATTTAGTTTTTATTTTAGATCCATTTGTAAAGACTAGATGGTGTGATATGCTCAAGTTCATAAACACACACACTTGTTCCAAACTTTCATGTTTATTGGTTTTCGGTTTTCTGTTTAACTGATCTTGGTTTTCATGAATAGATAGAATCACCAGTTTACATGGTTTAATGTATATTAGATTTGTTCTATATACATCTATTCTTCAAATAGTTATACAAACTTAGTTTGATACTTTCATGTATTTGGAGTTTTGTATTTTTAACAAAACTTATTTTTGCTTTAAGTCAAAAACATTGATATATATATATATATATCTTTCATGTATATTGGACTTATATCCATATACAACATGCTTTAATGTTGTTTCATATCATGTTTTGTATTTGGATGAGTTTGGTGGACAACGAATTTTCAATTGAAAATCTAAGTTTAGGAATACAGTTTTTGGTTTTCGGCAAAATTTGTAAGTCACAAAAATGGTTTTAAAAAGTTTTAAAATATGTGTTGAAATTTTTCACACATGTTTATATATAAAAGTATTATACTGAACTTATTTTTGTGGATTTTTAGAAATTTTATGGGATTTATTTGGTAAATAATACCCCGTTTTCAAGTCCTGATTTTCTGCCTGCCAGGGCTCTGGCGGTCGACCGGACCGGTCGACCGGACCCCAGAGTCGGTCGACCGGACCGGTCGACCGACGTGCACAAGGATGTGCACGCAGGCCAGCCCCTTGGCCTGACCTAGCGGTCGACCGACTGAAGGCAACCCACTCTCGGGTTGCCCCAGTCGACCGGGCGGTCGACCGGCCGGTAGAGCCGTTGCTCTCTAGTTCAAGGGCCCGGTCGACCGGGCGGTCGACCGGAAGGCTCAACGGTCAGTTTTTTGACTGTTGACCGGTCGACCGCCGGTCGATCGGAAGGCCAATTCTGGCCTAGTCAGCAGCCAACGGGCAAATCTGTTTTGGGCCTTTATATACCCCATCTCTTAGGTGTTTTGGCTAAGAAATTTTAGAGCAAAAAATTTACATCTTTCAGCAAGTTTTTAAAGAGTTTTTAGTGCTTAAAGATTTGATCTTTAACTTGTTTTTTAAAAGGGTTGGAAAATCATTTTGAAAAGAAATTCTTTTGGAATTGGTTTGATCTTCATTTTCAATTCTATCTAGAGTTTTCCCTAGAGTTTTTCTTTGAGTTTTTGATTTTCAAACACTCTTTGTTTTTCACACTTGAGCCATATCATTCTATCCTATCTATTAGGATCTTATTTTGTGGAAGAATGTGTTTGTGGTTGAGATAGACCACCAAGTGTATACCCCTCCTTTATTTGTGATATCCCTCTAGTGAGAGGTGATGTGGGTATCCCTCTAGTGAGAGGTTGATAGTGGGAGGTTGTGTTGGTATCCCTCTTATTGAAGAGGTGGATTATGTTGTATTGGCTAAGTGCCTACCCCTCTTGTGTGAGGTGGTGTTTGTGTGGCTTTGTCCTAGCCTCTAAGTGTAGAGGTTTTTTTGGTTGAGAGAGGAGTTGTGTACTCCATATTGCAATTGTCCCAAATCCTCAGTGGAGGTTCCCTGTGTGGGAGTCCTGTGTGGACAAGTGGATTGGAAATCCTTCTGTGTGAACGCGGAGACGTAGAGCTGTGTGCTCGAACCTCGAAACATATCGCGCTGTTTGCGTTTGATCCATTGACTCTTACTCTCTCTCTTTACTTTGTCCCTTGCATCATTTCATATTGCTCATTCATATTATATGCTTGGCTTGTTTGTGTGTGCCTCACTTGTGCTTAACCACGAGAGCTTCATATAGCGCCTCAACTCTTATTCAGAGGAATCAAGAGGATTTAGTCAGAGAGCCCTTCACCGGGATTTGGCTACACTCGGTGGTTGCATTAAGTGTAATTGCAATTATGTTTAATTTCCGCATTTAGTTCATTAGATTAGCCGTACACCTATTCACCCCCCCTTTAGGTGTCCTTTCAAAACGATATTAGCAACCCAATCTGGATGTTGTTCCTCCCGTATGAAGTCGCATGCAATGAGCTTATGAACTTCGACTTCAATAGCCTCCTCTAATGTTCGAACAAAACCGGCATTGCTGCTACTTGACTGGCTTGGCGTCAGATCTCATGTTCAGACGATGCATGGCTACTTGTGGATCAAGTCCGGGCATGTCTTTAGTTTCATGCAAAGACTCTATATACTCCTTTACCGAGTACTATCAATTCTTTTTTCCATAAGTAATAAGTTTTCACTTATACAGAAGATGGGTTTAGGGTGTCTCGACTACACAAGTTAACTGAATCACCTTGTCTTCAGTAGGTGGTTCGCGTTGTTCGAATCGTTTTTTCCCACTGAGATCCAATTGCTGGGCCCATGGTTCCTCATCAGTAGCTTCTGCTGGCTCCAATTGGCTGCTTGAAGTCATATTAACAATGAGCTCTTTGAACAACGTTCCCATACTGACGTCCGAGTCCCATTCGGAAGAAGAGGCAGAGTGTGATGGGATTGGTTTGTTATCTTGGATTGAAACCGTTCCTGAGACGGTGCAAGTGTAACGTATCCCAAACCTCTGCGTGTGTTATCATAGTAATTTGCAGGTTTCCCTCCTGGCACGAAATTGCGCAGAAATCACGTTCTTCCTTTTCCAAAATTCAGCCCTTCCCATGCTTCAGGTTGTATCCCATCTTTCTCATCATATGCTGCGCTGATCGTGCATAATAGAAAATTTGTGGGGTGTCTGAGTCTAAACTTGATCCGCGGCTGAAGACCTTCGCACTTGGGTTTTATCAAATATTTTGTAATTGACCCTCTTGGATGGAGAATCACTAAACGGATCCTTCTATAGATTCCACAGATGTACTTGATGCACTTGTTTTATGTAAAGGGGGCATGTGCAGAGAGCCATCCGTAACGGATTCAAACAATTCAACACTCACAGGATAATCAAGGAAATATTATCATTTAATTACCCACTCGCCTCCATCTTCAGAAGGAGTGTTACATTGTGGGATTATTAAGATATGTTACAATCGGTTCCCGATCAGAATGGCTGCATGTCTGCTTCTGACTCTGAATCCGCCTCATTGCCACTACATCGTCGTCAGGCAGTGATTCTTTCGATGTTTCACCGATCTCTCGATACAGAGAGAGCGTCAATAAAAGTAATTATCTATCCCTTTGAATGTTGCTTCTAGTGAAGACAGTTCGTACTGTTGTATCATCTTCAACATATTTGAAGCATTGGTGCAGAGTAGAGGGAACAATCCAGTTGGCGTGGATCTACGTCGTCCTAGTAACAAGTTATACGACGTGTCAGCGTCAATGGACATGAGCAATTGTCACTTCTGACTACAGGCTCCCGATTCGAGAACGGAGTCGAATCTTCCCAAGCGGATGACTACTTTCTGCATTAAATCGTATAGTGTTGTAGTAGTTGCGGATAACCTATATAGTGGTATGCGCTGAGGAAGTAGAGGAGCCTTTTAGGGATGATACTGAGTGTAGACCCCTAATCAACCTATACCCTTTCAATGCATGTCGAACCGATGTATACGGTGTAGTACAAAGTCGATCGTGCTTGTTATCCTTGAAGCATATCCTCTACTGTGAATGTAATAGCAGGTACCTTTGATTGTACATGATGGCATCCGGAGCAAGAAGACTGAGCGTCATCTTTAGGGATTTCTGGCTATACGTCAGGATGATTCTGAATTAGCCAGTATATCTCTGAGTGCTTCTCTTGTCTCTTCGAGAGACGAAGGAGCTCGTGTATGGTAATACGAGCTGGGATATTAGCTAGCTGGGCCAATATGACAAAACGAAAGGGCATGTTAAGCCCTGGGCCTGAAGACTTCTTCAGGACATGGTCACCGGATTTCTTTCTGCTTCTCTTTTCCGTCGTCGGGGGCGGAGCTGGTGTGGATATTTGTACTGACATCGTCTGCTATTGTGTCTCGTCAGTAGCTTTCTCATACTGTTTTAAGTATGATTTTTCAGATCGAGTACCTATCGGCTGAGGTACATCAGCCTGAGTCGTGCAAGCGTGCTTTTTCCCTTTAGAATCCTTGAGAGAAGCTGATGTGAGATTGCTATGATCCGACAGATGGAGACAACATTGCAAGATTTGCCCTTCACTTGGATTTCTTTGAATCCCATTGTTCGTCTTGACAAGGTCTTGGTGTATCCACATGATTACCCTGTCTCCAGTGTCAAGGGAACAGGATCCTTATTCTCTTGAGTTTTAACTAAGGATGCTTGACTTCCAGTCACGGTGCAGGGATTGGAAAGGTCCCGTCAAGAACTGTGACTTTTGGGGTTTTGCCAAATTCGAGAGTCACCATATTTGCAGTGACTTTCTTTTGTTTTGATTTCAGAGTCAGAACTCCGGCGTCGACTAAAGCTTGAATTTTGTCCTTTAAGACAAAGCACTTATCAGTAGGATGATGAACATCCTATGAAGAGGCAACAGTTGAGATCGTTTGTGCGTCCCACTTCATTATGACGTCGAGCATCTGGTACTTCAATTTATTCCTTGTGGAGTAAATGGAATATTGCAACCACCTGTTCGCCTTTGAAGGAGTACTGTTTCGGAGGAAACTTAGACTCCTGATTATTGAAGTCGCTCTTCTTGGCCTTCGACTGAACGTCCCCTAACAATTCACAGATATAGTCTCTTTCCCTTTGGCTTGAGAAGACTGTGTCATGTCTCTGCATTCTTTATTATTCATACCCCATTTGCCTTTAGGGATAGATGGTTCGAACTTCTTAGCCGACTTTTCGGCTATCTCAGCTTGTTCGCTAGTTCCTTCCAGGTATGGGCTTTGACAGCTCCCATACGAATCTCCACTTGGTCGATGAATTTATGCATGCATGTCTGCAAGAGAGCATGGGTAATGGCATCCCTGCTGGGCAATCAAAGACAAGTTTCTGAACCGTTCAATATAGTCACAGATAGATTCGTCCTTCTTCTATACGGTAGAGAGGAGTTTGTCCATGGTCACCTCGGTATCATCCTCGTAAAA